>CM076850.1:60743019-60839896 GCA_039519185.1 Astragalus membranaceus | reverse complement strand
ATCGTACGAACGGGTATAAACTCGTACGAGTTTGTACAATATGGGCCAAATAGTAGGATTTGATCCGAACTGGTACGAACAGGTACGAAACCGTACAAAATGGTATGAACTAGTACGAACTCAAAATAATGGTTCGAAATCGTACCCGTTTATACAATATGGGATAAATCGTACAATTTAGTCCGAACTGGTACGAAATCACACGAAACGGTATGAAATGGTACAAACAGGTGCGAAATCCTACGAACAGGTACAAACTCAAAAAAATGGTACGAACTCGTACGAGTATGTACAATATGGGCCAAACCGTACGATTTCGTTCGAACTGGTACGAAATCACACGAAATGGTATGAAATGGTACAAACAGGTACAAAATCGTACGAACTGGTACGAACTCGTACGAGTTTGTACAATATGGGCCAAATCGTACGATTTGCTCCGAACTGGTACGAAATCACACGAAATGGTATGAAATTGTACAAACAGGTACGAAATCGTACGAACTCGTACGGGTATGTACAATATGGGCCAAATTGTACCATCTGGTCCGAACAAGTACGAAATCACACGAAATGGTGTTAATAGGTACGAAATCGTACGAATGGTATGAACTAGTACGAACTCGATAAAATGGTACGAAATCGTACCAGTTTATACAGTATGGGATAAATCGTATGATTTGGTCCAAACTGGTACGAAATCACACGAAATGGTATGAATAGTACAAGCAGGTACGAAATCGTACGGACGGGTACCAACTCGTACAAGTTTGTACAAGATGGGTCAAAATTGAACAATTTGGTCCGAATGGTACAAAATCACACGAAATGGTATGAACAGGTACGAAATCGTTCGAAATGGTATGAACTAGTACGAACTCGAAAAAATGGTACGAGATCGTACCAGTTTATACAATATGGGCCATATCGTACGATTTGGTTGAACTGGTACGAAATCACACGAAATGGTATGAGGTACAATCAGGTACGAAATTGTACTAACTGGTACGAACTCGAAAGAATGGTATGAACTCGTACGAGTATGTACAATATGGGCCAAATCCTACGATTTGGTCCAAACTGGTACGAAATCACACGAAATGGAATGAAATGGTACAACTAGGTACGAAGTCGAACGAACTGGTACGAAGTCGTACGAGTTTGTACAATATGGGCCAAATCGTACGTTTGCTCCGAACTGGGACGAAATCACATGAAATGGTATGAAATGGTACAAACAGGTACGAACTCATACGAACTCGTACGAAACTCGTACGAGTATGTACAATATGGGGCAAATCGTACAATTTGGTCCGGACTGGTACGAAATCACATGAAATGGTACAAATAGTTACGAAATCGTACGAACTGGTACCATCTCACACGAGTTGTTAAAATATGGGTCAAATCGTACAATTTGGTCCGAACTGGTACGAAATCACACGAGATGTATGAATAGGTACGAAATGTACGAACTAGTACGAAACTCGAAAAAATGGTACGAAATCTTACCAGTTTACACAATATGGGCCAAATCGTACGATTTGATCCCAAACTGTACGAAATCATATGAAATGGTACAAACAGGTACGAAATCGTACGAATTGGTACGAACTCGAAAAATGGTACGAACTCGTACGAGTCTGTACAATATGGGCCAAATTGTACGACTTGGTCCGAACTGGTACGAAATCACACGAAATGGTGTTAATAGGTACGAAATCGTACGAAATGGTATGAATTAGTACGAACTCGATAAATGGTACGAAATCGTACCAGTTTATACAATATTGGCCAAATCGTACGATTTGGTCTGAACTGGTACGAAATCATACGAAATGGTATGAAATAGTACAAATAGGTAAGAAATCATACGAACAGATACGAACTCGAAAAAAAGTTACGAACTCGTATAGTCTGTACTGTATGGGCCAAATCGTACGATTTGGTCCGAACTGGTACGAAATCACACGAAATGGTATGAAATGGTACAAACAGGTACGAAATCGTACGAACTCATACGAGTATGTACAATATGGGACACATTGTGAGATTTAGTCCGAACTGGTACGAAATCATACGAAATGGTAAAAATAGGTACGAAATCCTACGACAGGTACGAACTCGAAAAAAAAGGTACGAACTCGTATGAGTCTGTACAATATGGGCCAAATGGTACGAACTTGTACGAAATCACACGAAATGGTATGAAATGGTACGAACAGGTACGAAACCGTACGAGTATGTACAATATAGGCCAAATTTCACGATCTGGTCCGAACAGGTACGAAATCACATGAAATGGTATGAACTAGTACGAACTCGAAAAAACTGTACGAAATCGTACCAGTTTATACAATATCGGCCAAATCGTACGATTTGGTCCGAACTGGTACGAATTCAAACAAAATGGTATAAAATGGAAAAACAGGTACGAAATCGTACGAACGGGTATAAACTCGTACGAGTTTGTACAATATGGGCCAAATAGTAGGATTTGATCCGAACTGGTACGAAACAGGTACGAAACCGTACAAAATGGTATGAACTAGTACGAACTTAAAAAAATGGATCGAAATCGTACCCGCTTATACAATATGGGATAAATCGTACGATTTGTTCCAAACTGGTACGAAATCACACGAAATGGTATGAAATGGTACAAACAGGTACGAAATCCTACGAACAGGTACGAACTCAAAAAAATGGGCCAAACCGTACGAAATCCGTACGAGTATGTAATCATATGGGCCAAACCGTACGATTTCGTCCGAACTGGTACGAAATCACACGAAATGGTATGAAATGGTACAAACAGGTACGAAATCGTACGAACTGGTACGAGTTTGTACAATATGGGCCAAATCGTACGATTTTTTCTTAACTGGTACGAAATCACACGAAATGGTATGAAATGGTACAAACAGGTACGAAATCGTACGAACTCGTACGGGTATGTACAATATGGGCCAAATTGTACCATCTGGTCCGAACAAGTACGAAATCACACGAAATGGTGTTAATAGGTACGAAATCGTACGAATGGTATGAACTAGTACGAACTCGATAAATGGTACGAAATCGTACCAGTTTATACAGTATGGGATAAATCGTATGATTTGGTCCAAACTGGTACGAAATCACACGAAATGGTATGAATAGTACAAGCAGGTACGAAATCGTATGGACGGGTAACCACTCGTACAAGTTTGTACAAGATGGGTCAAATTGAACAATTTGGTCCGAACTGGTACAAATCACACGAAATGGTATGAACAGGTACGAAATCGTTCGAAATGGTATGAACTAGTACGAACTCGAAAAAATGGTACGAGATCGTACCAGTTTATACAATATGGGCCATATCGTACGATTTGGTCCGAACTGGTACGAAATCACACGAAATGGTATGAGGTACAATCAGGTACGAAATTGTACTAACTGGTACGAACTCGAAAGAATGGTATGAACTCGTACGAGTATGTACAATATGGGCCAAATCCTACGATTTGGTCCAAACTGGTACGAAATCACACGAAATGGAATGAAATGGTACAACTAGGTACGAAATCGAACGAACTGGTACGAAGTCGTACGAGTTTGTACAATATGGGCCAAAATCGTACGTTTGCTCCGAACTGGGACGAAATCACATGAAATGGTATGAAATGGTACAAACAGGTACGAACTCATACGAACTCGTACGAAACTCGTACGAGTATGTACAATATGGGCCAAATCGTACAATTTGGTCCGGACTGGTACGAAATCACATGAAATGGTACAAATAGTTACGAAATCGTACGAACTGGTACCAACTCACACGAGTTGTTAAAATATGGGTCAAATCGTACAATTTGGTCCGAACTGGTACGAAATCACACGAGATGGTATGAATAGGTACGAAATGGTACGAACTAGTACGAACTCGAAAAAATGGTACGAAATCTTACCAGTTTACACAATATGGGCCAAATCGTACGATTTGATCCCAACTGGTACGAAATCATATGAAATGGTACAAACAGGTACGAAATCGTACGAATTGGTACGAACTCGAAAAAATGGTACGAACTCGTACGAGTCTGTACAATATGGGCCAAATTGTACGACTTGGTCCGAACTGGTACGAAATCACACGAAATGGTGTTAATAGGTACGAAATCGTACGAAATGGTATGAATTAGTACGAACTCGAATAAATGGTACGAAATCGTACCAGTTTATACAATATTGGCCAAATCGTACGATTTGGTCTGAACTGGTACGAAATCATACGAAATGGTATGAAATAGTACAAATAGGTAAGAAATCGTACGAACAGTTACGAACTCGAAAAAAAGTTACGAACTCGTATGAGTCTGTACAGTATGGGCCAAATCGTACGATTTGGTCCGAACTGGTACGAAATCACACGAAATGGTATGAAATGGTACAAACAGGTACGAAATCGTACGAACTCATACGAGTATGTACAATATGGGACACATTGTGAGATTTAGTCCGAACTGGTACGAAATCATACGAAATGGTAAAAATAGGTACGAAATCCTACGAACAGGTACGAACTCGAAAAAAGGTACGAACTCGTATGAGTCTGTACAATATGGGCCAAATGGTACGAACTTGTACGAAATCACACGAAATGGTATGAAATGGTACGAACAGGTACGAAACCGTACGAGTATGTACAATATAGGCCAAATTTCACGATCTGGTCCGAACAGGTACGAAATCACATGAAATGGTATGAACTAGTACGAACTCGAAAAACTGGTACGAAATCGTACCAGTTTATACAATATCGGCCAAATCGTACGATTTGGTCCGAACTGGTACGAATTCAAACAAAATGGTATAAAATGGAACAAACAGGTACGAAATCGTACGAACGGGTATAAACTCGTACGAGTTTGTACAATATGGGCCAAATAGTAGGATTTGATCCGAACTGGTACGAACAGGTACGAAACCGTACAAAATGGTATGAACTAGTACGAACTTAAAAAAATGGATCGAAATCGTACCCGCTTATACAATATGGGATAAATCGTACGATTTGTTCCAAACTGGTACGAAATCACACGAAATGGTATGAAATGGTACAAACAGGTACGAAATCCTACGAACAGGTACGAACTCAAAAAAATGGGCCAAACCGGTACGAAATCCGTACGAGTATGTATAATATGGGCCAAACCGTACGATTTCGTCCGAACTGGTACGAAATCACACGAAATGGTATGAAATGGTACAAACAGGTACGAAATCGTACGAACTGGTACGAGTTTGTACAATATGGGCCAAATCGTACGATTTTTTCTTAACTGGTACGAAATCACACGAAATGGTATGAAATGGTACAAACAGGTACGAAATCGTACGAACTCGTACGGGTATGTACAATATGGGCCAAATTGTACCATCTGGTCCGAACAAGTACGAAATCACACGAAATGGTGTTAATAGGTACGAAATCGTACGAAATGGTATGAACTAGTACGAACTCGATAAAATGGTACGAAATCGTACCAGTTTATACAGTATGGGATAAATCGTATGATTTGGTCCAAACTGGTACGAAATCACACGAAATGGTATGAATAGTACAAGCAGGTACGAAATCGTACGGACGGGTACCAACTCGTACAAGTTTGTACAAGATGGGTCAAATTGAACAATTTGGTCCGAACTGGTACAAAATCACACGAAATGGTATGAACAGGTACGAAATCGTTCGAAATGGTATGAACTAGTACGAACTCGAAAAAATGGTACGAGATCGTACCAGTTTATACAATATGGGCCATATCGTACGATTTGGTCCGAACTGGTACGAAATCACACGAAATGGTATGAGGTACAATCAGGTACGAAATTGTACTAACTGGTACGAACTCGAAAGAATGGTATGAACTCGTACGAGTATGTACAATATGGGCCAAATCCTACGATTTGGTCCAAACTGGTACGAAATCACACGAAATGGAATGAAATGGTACAACTAGGTACGAAATCGAACGAACTGGTACGAAGTCGTACGAGTTTGTACAATATGGGCCAAATCGTACGTTTGCTCCGAACTGGGACGAAATCACATGAAATGGTATGAAATGGTACAAACAGGTACGAACTCATACGAACTCGTACGAAACTCGTACGAGTATGTACAATATGGGCCAAATCGTACAATTTGGTCCGGACTGGTACGAAATCACATGAAATGGTACAAATAGTTACGAAATCGTACGAACTGGTACCAACTCACACGAGTTGTTAAAATATGGGTCAAATCGTACAATTTGGTCCGAACTGGTACGAAATCACACGAGATGGTATGAATAGGTACGAAATGGTACGAACTAGTACGAACTCGAAAAAATGGTACGAAATCTTACCAGTTTACACAATATGGGCCAAATCGTACGATTTGATCCCAACTGGTACGAAATCATATGAAATGGTACAAACAGGTACGAAATCGTACGAATTGGTACGAACTCGAAAAAATGGTACGAACTCGTACGAGTCTGTACAATATGGGCCAAATTGTACGACTTGGTCCGAACTGGTACGAAATCACACGAAATGGTGTTAATAGGTACGAAATCGTACGAAATGGTATGAATTAGTACGAACTCGAATAAATGGTACGAAATCGTACCAGTTTATACAATATTGGCCAAATCGTACGATTTGGTCTGAACTGGTACGAAATCATACGAAATGGTATGAAATAGTACAAATAGGTAAGAAATCGTACGAACAGATACGAACTCGAAAAAAAGTTACGAACTCGTATGAGTCTGTACAGTATGGGCCAAATCGTACGATTTGGTCCGAACTGGTACGAAATCACACGAAATGGTATGAAATGGTACAAACAGGTACGAAATCGTACGAACTCATACGAGTATGTACAATATGGGACACATTGTGAGATTTAGTCCGAACTGGTACGAAATCATACGAAATGGTAAAAATAGGTACGAAATCCTACGAACAGGTACGAACTCGAAAAAAAGGTACGAACTCGTATGAGTCTGTACAATATGGGCCAAATGGTACGAACTTGTACGAAATCACACGAAATGGTATGAAATGGTACGAACAGGTACGAAACCGTACGAGTATGTACAATATAGGCCAAATTTCACGATCTGGTCCGAACAGGTACGAAATCACATGAAATGGTATGAACTAGTACGAACTCGAAAAACTGGTACGAAATCGTACCAGTTTATACAATATCGGCCAAATCGTACGATTTGGTCCGAACTGGTACGAATTCAAACAAAATGGTATAAAATGGAACAAACAGGTACGAAATCGTACGAACGGGTATAAACTCGTACGAGTTTGTACAATATGGGCCAAATAGTAGGATTTGATCCGAACTGGTACGAACAGGTACGAAACCGTACAAAATGGTATGAACTAGTACGAACTCAAAAAAATGGTTCGAAATCGTACCCGTTTATACAATATGGGATAAATCGTACGATTTAGTCCGAACTGGTACGAAATCACACGAAACGGTATGAAATGGTACAAACAGGTACGAAATCCTACGAACAGGTACAAACTCAAAAAAATGGTACGAACTCGTACGAGTATGTACAATATGGGCCAAACCGTACGATTTCGTTCGAACTGGTACGAAATCACACGAAATGGTATGAAATGGTACAAACAGGTACAAAATCGTACGAACTGGTACGAACTCGTACGAGTTTGTACAATATGGGCCAAATCGTACGATTTTGTCTTAACTGGTACGAAATCACACGAAATGGTACGAACTAGTACGAACTCGAAAAAATGGTACGAACAGGTACGAAACCGTACAAAATGGTATGAACTAGCACGAACTCAAAAAAAACGGTTCGAAATCGTTCCAGTTTATACAATATGGGCCAAATCGTACGATTTGGTCCGAACTGGTACGAAATCACACGAAATGGTATGAAATTGTACAAACAGGTACGAAATCGTACGAACAGGTACGAAATCGTACGAACAGGTCCGAAATGGTACAAAATGGTATGAACTAGTACGAAATCAAAAAAAATGGTTCGAAATCGTACCCGTTTATACAATATGGGATAAATCGTACGATTTAGTCCGAACTGGTACGAAATCACACGAAATGGTATGAAATGGTACAAACAGGTACGAAATCCTACGAACAGGTACGAACTCAAAAAAATGGGCCAAACCGGTACGAAATCCGTACGAGTATGTTTAATATGGGCCAAACCGTACGATTTCGTCCGAACTGGTACGAAATCACACGAAATGGTATGAAATGGTACAAACAGGTACGAAATCGTACGAACTGGTACGAGTTTGTACAATATGGGCCAAATCGTACGATTTTTTCTTAACTGGTACGAAATCACACGAAATGGTATGAAATGGTACAAACAGGTACGAAATCGTACGAACTCGTACGAGTATGTACAATATGGGCCAAATTGTACCATCTGGTCCGAACAAGTACGAAATCACACGAAATGGTGTTAATAGGTACGAAATCGTACGAAATGGTATGAACTAGTACGAACTCGATAAAATGGTACGAAATCGTACCAGTTTATACAGTATGGGATAAATCGTATGATTTGGTCCAAACTGGTACGAAATCACACGAAATGGTATGAATAGTACAAGCAGGTACGAAATCGTACGGACCGGGTACCAACTCGTACAAGTTTGTACAAGATGGGTCAAATTGTACAATTTGGTCCGAACTGGTACAAAATCACACGAAATGGTATGAACAGGTACGAAATCGTTCGAAATGGTATGAACTAGTACGAACTCGAAAAAATGGTACGAGATCGTACCAGTTTATACAATATGGGCCATATCGTACGATTTGGTCCGAACTGGTACGAAATCACACGAAATGGTATGAGGTACAATCAGGTACGAAATTGTACTAACTGGTACGAACTCGAAAGAATGGTATGAACTCGTACGAGTATGTACAATATGGGCCAAATCCTACGATTTGGTCCAAACTGGTACGAAATCACACGAAATGGAATGAAATGGTACAACTAGGTACGAAATCGAACGAACTGGTACGAAGTCGTACGAGTTTGTACAATATGGGCCAAATCGTACGTTTGCTCCGAACTGGGACGAAATCACATGAAATGGTATGAAATGGTACAAACAGGTACGAACTCATACGAACTCGTACGAAACTCGTACGAGTATGTACAATATGGGGCCAAATCGTACAATTTGGTCCGGACTGGTACGAAATCACATGAAATGGTACAAATAGTTACGAAATCGTACGAACTGGTACCAACTCACACGAGTTGTTAAAATATGGGTCAAATCGTACAATTTGGTCCGAACTGGTACGAAATCACACGAGATGGTATGAATAGGTACGAAATGGTACGAACTAGTACGAACTCGAAAAAATGGTACGAAATCTTACCAGTTTACACAATATGGGCCAAATCGTACGATTTGATCCCAACTGGTACGAAATCATATGAAATGGTACAAACAGGTACGAAATCGTACGAATTGGTACGAACTCGAAAAAATGGTACGAACTCGTACGAGTCTGTACAATATGGGCCAAATTGTACGACTTGGTCCGAACTGGTACGAAATCACACGAAATGGTGTTAATAGGTACGAAATCGTACGAAATGGTATGAATTAGTACGAACTCGAATAAATGGTACGAAATCGTACCAGTTTATACAATATTGGCCAAATCGTACGATTTGGTCTGAACTGGTACGAAATCATACGAAATGGTATGAAATAGTACAAATAGGTAAGAAATCGTACGAACAGATACGAACTCGAAAAAAAGTTACGAACTCGTATGAGTCTGTACAGTATGGGCCAAATCGTACGATTTGGTCCGAACTGGTACGAAATCACACGAAATGGTATGAAATGGTACAAACAGGTACGAAATCGTACGAACTCATACGAGTATGTACAATATGGGACACATTGTGAGATTTAGTCCGAACTGGTACGAAATCATACGAAATGGTAAAAATAGGTACGAAATCCTACGAACAGGTACGAACTCGAAAAAAAGGTACGAACTCGTATGAGTCTGTACAATATGGGCCAAATGGTACGAACTTGTACGAAATCACACGAAATGGTATGAAATGGTACGAACAGGTACGAAACCGTACGAGTATGTACAATATAGGCCAAATTTCACGATCTGGTCCGAACAGGTACGAAATCACATGAAATGGTATGAACTAGTACGAACTCGAAAAACTGGTACGAAATCGTACCAGTTTATACAATATCGGCCAAATCGTACGATTTGGTCCGAACTGGTACGAATTCAAACAAAATGGTATAAAATGGAACAAACAGGTACGAAATCGTACGAACGGGTATAAACTCGTACGAGTTTGTACAATATGGGCCAAATAGTAGGATTTGATCCGAACTGGTACGAACAGGTACGAAACCGTACAAAATGGTATGAACTAGTACGAACTCAAAAAAATGGTTCGAAATCGTACCCGTTTATACAATATGGGATAAATCGTACGATTTAGTCCGAACTGGTACGAAATCACACGAAACGGTATGAAATGGTACAAACAGGTACGAAATCCTACGAACAGGTACAAACTCAAAAAAATGGTACGAACTCGTACGAGTATGTACAATATGGGCAAACCGTACGATTTCGTTCGAACTGGTACGAAATCACACGAAATGGTACAAACAGGTACAAAATCGTACGAACTCGTACGAGTTTGTACAATATGGGCCAAATCGTACGATTTTGTCTTAACTGGTACGAAATCACACGAAATGGTACGAACTAGTACGAACTCGAAAAAATGGTACGAACAGGTACGAAACCGTACAAAATGGTATGAACTAGCACGAACTCAAAAAAACGGTTCGAAATCGTTCCAGTTTATACAATATGGGCCAAATCGTACGATTTGGTCCGAACTGGTACGAAATCACACGAAATGGTATGAAATTGTACAAACAGGTACGAAATCGTACGAACAGGTACGAAATCGTACGAACAGGTCCGAAATGGTACAAAATGGTATGAACTAGTACGAACTCAAAAAAATGGTTCGAAATCGTACCCGTTTATACAATATGGGATAAATCGTACGATTTAGTCCGAACTGGTACGAAATCACACGAAATGGTATGAAATGGTACAAACAGGTACGAAATCCTACGAACAGGTACGAACTCAAAAAAATGGGCCAAACCGGTACGAAATCCGTACGAGTATGTATAATATGGGCCAAACCGTACGATTTCGTCCGAACTGGTACGAAATCACACGAAATGGTATGAAATGGTACAAACAGGTACGAAATCGTACGAACTGGTACGAGTTTGTACAATATGGGCCAAATCGTACGATTTTTTCTTAACTGGTACGAAATCACACGAAATGGTATGAAATGGTACAAACAGGTACGAAATCGTACGAACTCGTACGGGTATGTACAATATGGGCCAAATTGTACCATCTGGTCCGAACAAGTACGAAATCACACGAAATGGTGTTAATAGGTACGAAATCGTACGAAATGGTATGAACTAGTACGAACTCGATAAAATGGTACGAAATCGTACCAGTTTATACAGTATGGGATAAATCGTATGATTTGGTCCAAACTGGTACGAAATCACACGAAATGGTATGAATAGTACAAGCAGGTACGAAATCGTACGGACCGGGTACCAACTCGTACAAGTTTGTACAAGATGGGTCAAATTGTACAATTTGGTCCGAACTGGTACAAAATCACACGAAATGGTATGAACAGGTACGAAATCGTTCGAAATGGTATGAACTAGTACGAACTCGAAAAAATGGTACGAGATCGTACCAGTTTATACAATATGGGCCATATCGTACGATTTGGTCCGAACTGGTACGAAATCACACGAAATGGTATGAGGTACAATCAGGTACGAAATTGTACTAACTGGTACGAACTCGAAAGAATGGTATGAACTCGTACGAGTATGTACAATATGGGCCAAATCCTACGATTTGGTCCAAACTGGTACGAAATCACACGAAATGGAATGAAATGGTACAACTAGGTACGAAATCGAACGAACTGGTACGAAGTCGTACGAGTTTGTACAATATGGGCCAAATCGTACGTTTGCTCCGAACTGGGACGAAATCACATGAAATGGTATGAAATGGTACAAACAGGTACGAACTCATACGAACTCGTACGAAACTCGTACGAGTATGTACAATATGGGCCAAATCGTACAATTTGGTCCGGACTGGTACGAAATCACATGAAATGGTACAAATAGTTACGAAATCGTACGAACTGGTACCAACTCACACGAGTTGTTAAAATATGGGTCAAATCGTACAATTTGGTCCGAACTGGTACGAAATCACACGAGATGGTATGAATAGGTACGAAATGGTACGAACTAGTACGAACTCGAAAAAATGGTACGAAATCTTACCAGTTTACACAATATGGGCCAAATCGTACGATTTGATCCCAACTGGTACGAAATCATATGAAATGGTACAAACAGGTACGAAATCGTACGAATTGGTACGAACTCGAAAAAATGGTACGAACTCGTACGAGTCTGTACAATATGGGCCAAATTGTACGACTTGGTCCGAACTGGTACGAAATCACACGAAATGGTGTTAATAGGTACGAAATCGTACGAAATGGTATGAATTAGTACGAACTCGAATAAATGGTACGAAATCGTACCAGTTTATACAATATTGGCCAAATCGTACGATTTGGTCTGAACTGGTACGAAATCATACGAAATGGTATGAAATAGTACAAATAGGTAAGAAATCGTACGAACAGATACGAACTCGAAAAAAAGTTACGAACTCGTATGAGTCTGTACAGTATGGGCCAAATCGTACGATTTGGTCCGAACTGGTACGAAATCACACGAAATGGTATGAAATGGTACAAACAGGTACGAAATCGTACGAACTCATACGAGTATGTACAATATGGGACACATTGTGAGATTTAGTCCGAACTGGTACGAAATCATACGAAATGGTAAAAATAGGTACGAAATCCTACGAACAGGTACGAACTCGAAAAAAAGGTACGAACTCGTATGAGTCTGTACAATATGGGCCAAATGGTACGAACTTGTACGAAATCACACGAAATGGTATGAAATGGTACGAACAGGTACGAAACCGTACGAGTATGTACAATATAGGCCAAATTTCACGATCTGGTCCGAACAGGTACGAAATCACATGAAATGGTATGAACTAGTACGAACTCGAAAAACTGGTACGAAATCGTACCAGTTTATACAATATCGGCCAAATCGTACGATTTGGTCCGAACTGGTACGAATTCAAACAAAATGGTATAAAATGGAACAAACAGGTACGAAATCGTACGAACGGGTATAAACTCGTACGAGTTTGTACAATATGGGCCAAATAGTAGGATTTGATCCGAACTGGTACGAACAGGTACGAAACCGTACAAAATGGTATGAACTAGTACGAACTCAAAAAAATGGTTCGAAATCGTACCCGTTTATACAATATGGGATAAATCGTACGATTTAGTCCGAACTGGTACGAAATCACACGAAACGGTATGAAATGGTACAAACAGGTACGAAATCCTACGAACAGGTACAAACTCAAAAAAATGGTACGAACTCGTACGAGTATGTACAATATGGGCCAAACCGTACGATTTCGTTCGAACTGGTACGAAATCACACGAAATGGTATGAAATGGTACAAACAGGTACAAAATCGTACGAACTGGTACGAACTCGTACGAGTTTGTACAATATGGGCCAAATCGTACGATTTTGTCTTAACTGGTACGAAATCACACGAAATGGTACGAACTAGTACGAACTCGAAAAAATGGTACGAACAGGTACGAAACCGTACAAAATGGTATGAACTAGCACGAACTCAAAAAAACGGTTCGAAATCGTTCCAGTTTATACAATATGGGCCAAATCGTACGATTTGGTCCGAACTGGTACGAAATCACACGAAATGGTATGAAATTGTACAAACAGGTACGAAATCGTACGAACAGGTACGAAATCGTACGAACAGGTCCGAAATGGTACAAAATGGTATGAACTAGTACGAAATCAAAAAAAATGGTTCGAAATCGTACCCGTTTATACAATATGGGATAAATCGTACGATTTAGTCCGAACTGGTACGAAATCACACGAAATGGTATGAAATGGTACAAACAGGTACGAAATCCTACGAACAGGTACGAACTCAAAAAAATGGGCCAAACCGGTACGAAATCCGTACGAGTATGTTTAATATGGGCCAAACCGTACGATTTCGTCCGAACTGGTACGAAATCACACGAAATGGTATGAAATGGTACAAACAGGTATGAAATCGTACGAACTGGTACGAGTTTGTACAATATGGGCCAAATCGTACGATTTTTTCTTAACTGGTACGAAATCACACGAAATGGTATGAAATGGTACAAACAGGTACGAAATCGTACGAACTCGTACGAGTATGTACAATATGGGCCAAATTGTACCATCTGGTCCGAACAAGTACGAAATCACACGAAATGGTGTTAATAGGTACGAAATCGTACGAAATGGTATGAACTAGTACGAACTCGATAAAATGGTACGAAATCGTACCAGTTTATACAGTATGGGATAAATCGTATGATTTGGTCCAAACTGGTACGAAATCACACGAAATGGTATGAATAGTACAAGCAGGTACGAAATCGTACGGACCGGTACCAACTCGTACAAGTTTGTACAAGATGGGTCAAATTGTACAATTTGGTCCGAACTGGTACAAAATCACACGAAATGGTATGAACAGGTACGAAATCGTTCGAAATGGTATGAACTAGTACGAACTCGAAAAAATGGTACGAGATCGTACCAGTTTATACAATATGGGCCATATCGTACGATTTGGTCCGAACTGGTACGAAATCACACGAAATGGTATGAGGTACAATCAGGTACGAAATTGTACTAACTGGTACGAACTCGAAAGAATGGTATGAACTCGTACGAGTATGTACAATATGGGCCAAATCCTACGATTTGGTCCAAACTGGTACGAAATCACACGAAATGGAATGAAATGGTACAACTAGGTACGAAATCGAACGAACTGGTACGAAGTCGTACGAGTTTGTACAATATGGGCCAAATCGTACGTTTGCTCCGAACTGGGACGAAATCACATGAAATGGTATGAAATGGTACAAACAGGTACGAACTCATACGAACTCGTACGAAACTCGTACGAGTATGTACAATATGGGCCAAATCGTACAATTTGGTCCGGACTGGTACGAAATCACATGAAATGGTACAAATAGTTACGAAATCGTACGAACTGGTACCAACTCACACGAGTTGTTAAAATATGGGTCAAATCGTACAATTTGGTCCGAACTGGTACGAAATCACACGAGATGGTATGAATAGGTACGAAATGGTACGAACTAGTACGAACTCGAAAAAATGGTACGAAATCTTACCAGTTTACACAATATGGGCCAAATCGTACGATTTGATCCCAACTGGTACGAAATCATATGAAATGGTACAAACAGGTACGAAATCGTACGAATTGGTACGAACTCGAAAAAATGGTACGAACTCGTACGAGTCTGTACAATATGGGCCAAATTGTACGACTTGGTCCGAACTGGTACGAAATCACACGAAATGGTGTTAATAGGTACGAAATCGTACGAAATGGTATGAATTAGTACGAACTCGAATAAATGGTACGAAATCGTACCAGTTTATACAATATTGGCCAAATCGTACGATTTGGTCTGAACTGGTACGAAATCATACGAAATGGTATGAAATAGTACAAATAGGTAAGAAATCGTACGAACAGATACGAACTCGAAAAAAAGTTACGAACTCGTATGAGTCTGTACAGTATGGGCCAAATCGTACGATTTGGTCCGAACTGGTACGAAATCACACGAAATGGTATGAAATGGTACAAACAGGTACGAAATCGTACGAACTCATACGAGTATGTACAATATGGGACACATTGTGAGATTTAGTCCGAACTGGTACGAAATCATACGAAATGGTAAAAATAGGTACGAAATCCTACGAACAGGTACGAACTCGAAAAAAAGGTACGAACTCGTATGAGTCTGTACAATATGGGCCAAATGGTACGAACTTGTACGAAATCACACGAAATGGTATGAAATGGTACGAACAGGTACGAAACCGTACGAGTATGTACAATATAGGCCAAATTTCACGATCTGGTCCGAACAGGTACGAAATCACATGAAATGGTATGAACTAGTACGAACTCGAAAAACTGGTACGAAATCGTACCAGTTTATACAATATCGGCCAAATCGTACGATTTGGTCCGAACTGGTACGAATTCAAACAAAATGGTATAAAATGGAACAAACAGGTACGAAATCGTACGAACGGGTATAAACTCGTACGAGTTTGTACAATATGGGCCAAATAGTAGGATTTGATCCGAACTGGTACGAACAGGTACGAAACCGTACAAAATGGTATGAACTAGTACGAACTCAAAAAAATGGTTCGAAATCGTACCCGTTTATACAATATGGGATAAATCGTACGATTTAGTCCGAACTGGTACGAAATCACACGAAACGGTATGAAATGGTACAAACAGGTACGAAATCCTACGAACAGGTACAAACTCAAAAAAATGGTACGAACTCGTACGAGTATGTACAATATGGGCCAAACCGTACGATTGCGTTCGAACTGGTACGAAATCACACGAAATGGTACAAACAGGTACAAAATCGTACGAACTGGTACGAACTCGTACGAGTTTGTACAATATGGGCCAAATCGTACGATTTTGTCTTAACTGGTACGAAATCACACGAAATGGTACGAACTAGTACGAACTCGAAAAAATGGTACGAACAGGTACGAAACCGTACAAAATGGTATGAACTAGCACGAACTCAAAAAAAACGGTTCGAAATCGTTCCAGTTTATACAATATGGGCCAAATCGTACGATTTGGTCCGAACTGGTACGAAATCACACGAAATGGTATGAAATTGTACAAACAGGTACGAAATCGTACGAACAGGTACGAAATCGTACGAACAGGTCCGAAATGGTACAAAATGGTATGAACTAGTACGAAATCAAAAAAAATGGTTCGAAATCGTACCCGTTTATACAATATGGGATAAATCGTACGATTTAGTCCGAACTGGTACGAAATCACACGAAATGGTATGAAATGGTACAAACAGGTACGAAATCCTACGAACAGGTACGAACTCAAAAAAAATGGGCCAAACCGGTACGAAATCCGTACGAGTATGTATAATATGGGCCAAACCGTACGATTTCGTCCGAACTGGTACGAAATCACACGAAATGGTATGAAATGGTACAAACAGGTACGAAATCGTACGAACTGGTACGAGTTTGTACAATATGGGCCAAATCGTACGATTTTTTCTTAACTGGTACGAAATCACACGAAATGGTATGAAATGGTACAAACAGGTACGAAATCGTACGAACTCGTACGAGTATGTACAATATGGGCCAAATTGTACCATCTGGTCCGAACAAGTACGAAATCACACGAAATGGTGTTAATAGGTACGAAATCGTACGAAATGGTATGAACTAGTACGAACTCGATAAAATGGTACGAAATCGTACCAGTTTATACAGTATGGGATAAATCGTATGATTTGGTCCAAACTGGTACGAAATCACACGAAATGGTATGAATAGTACAAGCAGGTACGAAATCGTACGGACCGGGTACCAACTCGTACAAGTTTGTACAAAGATGGGTCAAATTGTACAATTTGGTCCGAACTGGTACAAAATCACACGAAATGGTATGAACAGGTACGAAATCGTTCGAAATGGTATGAACTAGTACGAACTCGAAAAAATGGTACGAGATCGTACCAGTTTATACAATATGGGCCATATCATACGATTTGGTCCGAACTGGTACGAAATCACACGAAATGGTATGAGGTACAATCAGGTACGAAATTGTACTAACTGGTACGAACTCGAAAGAATGGTATGAACTCGTACGAGTATGTACAATATGGGCCAAATCCTACGATTTGGTCCAAACTGGTACGAAATCACACGAAATGGAATGAAATGGTACAACTAGGTACGAAATCGAACGAACTGGTACGAAGTCGTACGAGTTTGTACAATATGGGCCAAATCGTACGTTTGCTCCGAACTGGGACGAAATCACATGAAATGGTATGAAATGGTACAAACAGGTACGAACTCATACGAACTCGTACGAAACTCGTACGAGTATGTACAATATGGGCCAAATCGTACAATTTGGTCCGGACTGGTACGAAATCACATGAAATGGTACAAATAGTTACGAAATCGTACGAACTGGTACCAACTCACACGAGTTGTTAAAATATGGGTCAAATCGTACAATTTGGTCCGAACTGGTACGAAATCACACGAGATGGTATGAATAGGTACGAAATGGTACGAACTAGTACGAACTCGAAAAAATGGTACGAAATCTTACCAGTTTACACAATATGGGCCAAATCGTACGATTTGATCCCAACTGGTACGAAATCATATGAAATGGTACAAACAGGTACGAAATCGTACGAATTGGTACGAACTCGAAAAAATGGTACGAACTCGTACGAGTCTGTACAATATGGGCCAAATTGTACGACTTGGTCCGAACTGGTACGAAATCACACGAAATGGTGTTAATAGGTACGAAATCGTACGAAATGGTATGAATTAGTACGAACTCGAATAAATGGTACGAAATCGTACCAGTTTATACAATATTGGCCAAATCGTACGATTTGGTCTGAACTGGTACGAAATCATACGAAATGGTATGAAATAGTACAAATAGGTAAGAAATCGTACGAACAGATACGAACTCGAAAAAAAGTTACGAACTCGTATGAGTCTGTACAGTATGGGCCAAATCGTACGATTTGGTCCGAACTGGTACGAAATCACACGAAATGGTATGAAATGGTACAAACAGGTACGAAATCGTACGAACTCATACGAGTATGTACAATATGGGACACATTGTGAGATTTAGTCCGAACTGGTACGAAATCATACGAAATGGTAAAAATAGGTACGAAATCCTACGAACAGGTACGAACTCGAAAAAAAGGTACGAACTCGTATGAGTCTGTACAATATGGGCCAAATGGTACGAACTTGTACGAAATCACACGAAATGGTATGAAATGGTACGAACAGGTACGAAACCGTACGAGTATGTACAATATAGGCCAAATTTCACGATCTGGTCCGAACAGGTACGAAATCACATGAAATGGTATGAACTAGTACGAACTCGAAAAACTGGTACGAAATCGTACCAGTTTATACAATATCGGCCAAATCGTACGATTTGGTCCGAACTGGTACGAATTCAAACAAAATGGTATAAAATGGAACAAACAGGTACGAAATCGTACGAACGGGTATAAACTCGTACGAGTTTGTACAATATGGGCCAAATAGTAGGATTTGATCCGAACTGGTACGAACAGGTACGAAACCGTACAAAATGGTATGAACTAGTACGAACTCAAAAAAATGGTTCGAAATCGTACCCGTTTATACAATATGGGATAAATCGTACGATTTAGTCCGAACTGGTACGAAATCACACGAAACGGTATGAAATGGTACAAACAGGTACGAAATCCTACGAACAGGTACAAACTCAAAAAAATGGTACGAACTCGTACGAGTATGTACAATATGGGCCAAACCGTACGATTTCGTTCGAACTGGTACGAAATCACACGAAATGGTACAAACAGGTACAAAATCGTACGAACTGGTACGAACTCGTACGAGTTTGTACAATATGGGCCAAATCGTACGATTTTGTCTTAACTGGTACGAAATCACACGAAATGGTACGAACTAGTACGAACTCGAAAAAATGGTACGAACAGGTACGAAACCGTACAAAATGGTATGAACTAGCACGAACTCAAAAAAACGGTTCGAAATCGTTCCAGTTTATACAATATGGGCCAAATCGTACGATTTGGTCCGAACTGGTACGAAATCACACGAAATGGTATGAAATTGTACAAACAGGTACGAAATCGTACGAACAGGTACGAAATCGTACGAACAGGTCCGAAATGGTACAAAATGGTATGAACTAGTACGAAATCAAAAAAAATGGTTCGAAATCGTACCCGTTTATACAATATGGGATAAATCGTACGATTTAGTCCGAACTGGTACGAAATCACACGAAATGGTATGAAATGGTACAAACAGGTACGAAATCCTACGAACAGGTACGAACTCAAAAAAATGGGCCAAACCGGTACGAAATCCGTACGAGTATGTATAATATGGGCCAAACCGTACGATTTCGTCCGAACTGGTACGAAATCACACGAAATGGTATGAAATGGTACAAACAGGTACGAAATCGTACGAACTGGTACGAGTTTGTACAATATGGGCCAAATCGTACGATTTTTTCTTAACTGGTACGAAATCACACGAAATGGTATGAAATGGTACAAACAGGTACGAAATCGTACGAACTCGTACGGGTATGTACAATATGGGCCAAATTGTACCATCTGGTCCGAACAAGTACGAAATCACACGAAATGGTGTTAATAGGTACGAAATCGTACGAAATGGTATGAACTAGTACGAACTCGATAAAATGGTACGAAATCGTACCAGTTTATACAGTATGGGATAAATCGTATGATTTGGTCCAAACTGGTACGAAATCACACGAAATGGTATGAATAGTACAAGCAGGTACGAAATCGTACGGACGGGTACCAACTCGTACAAGTTTGTACAAGATGGGTCAAATTGAACAATTTGGTCCGAACTGGTACAAAATCACACGAAATGGTATGAACAGGTACGAAATCGTTCGAAATGGTATGAACTAGTACGAACTCGAAAAAATGGTACGAGATCGTACCAGTTTATACAATATGGGCCATATCGTACGATTTGGTCCGAACTGGTACGAAATCACACGAAATGGTATGAGGTACAATCAGGTACGAAATTGTACTAACTGGTACGAACTCGAAAGAATGGTATGAACTCGTACGAGTATGTACAATATGGGCCAAATCCTACGATTTGGTCCAAACTGGTACGAAATCACACGAAATGGAATGAAATGGTACAACTAGGTACGAAATCGAACGAACTGGTACGAAGTCGTACGAGTTTGTACAATATGGGCCAAATCGTACGTTTGCTCCGAACTGGGACGAAATCACATGAAATGGTATGAAATGGTACAAACAGGTACGAACTCATACGAACTCGTACGAAACTCGTACGAGTATGTACAATATGGGCCAAATCGTACAATTTGGTCCGGACTGGTACGAAATCACATGAAATGGTACAAATAGTTACGAAATCGTACGAACTGGTACCAACTCACACGAGTTGTTAAAATATGGGTCAAATCGTACAATTTGGTCCGAACTGGTACGAAATCACACGAGATGGTATGAATAGGTACGAAATGGTACGAACTAGTACGAACTCGAAAAAATGGTACGAAATCTTACCAGTTTACACAATATGGGCCAAATCGTACGATTTGATCCCAACTGGTACGAAATCATATGAAATGGTACAAACAGGTACGAAATCGTACGAATTGGTACGAACTCGAAAAAATGGTACGAACTCGTACGAGTCTGTACAATATGGGCCAAATTGTACGACTTGGTCCGAACTGGTACGAAATCACACGAAATGGTGTTAATAGGTACGAAATCGTACGAAATGGTATGAATTAGTACGAACTCGAATAAATGGTACGAAATCGTACCAGTTTATACAATATTGGCCAAATCGTACGATTTGGTCTGAACTGGTACGAAATCATACGAAATGGTATGAAATAGTACAAATAGGTAAGAAATCGTACGAACAGATACGAACTCGAAAAAAAGTTACGAACTCGTATGAGTCTGTACAGTATGGGCCAAATCGTACGATTTGGTCCGAACTGGTACGAAATCACACGAAATGGTATGAAATGGTACAAACAGGTACGAAATCGTACGAACTCATACGAGTATGTACAATATGGGACACATTGTGAGATTTAGTCCGAACTGGTACGAAATCATACGAAATGGTAAAAATAGGTACGAAATCCTACGAACAGGTACGAACTCGAAAAAAAGGTACGAACTCGTATGAGTCTGTACAATATGGGCCAAATGGTACGAACTTGTACGAAATCACACGAAATGGTATGAAATGGTACGAACAGGTACGAAACCGTACGAGTATGTACAATATAGGCCAAATTTCACGATCTGGTCCGAACAGGTACGAAATCACATAAAATGGTATGAACTAGTACGAACTCGAAAAACTGGTACGAAATCGTACCAGTTTATACAATATCGGCCAAATCGTACGATTTGGTCCGAACTGGTACGAATTCAAACAAAATGGTATAAAATGGAACAAACAGGTACGAAATCGTACGAACGGGTATAAACTCGTACGAGTTTGTACAATATGGGCCAAATAGTAGGATTTGATCCGAACTGGTACGAACAGGTACGAAACCGTACAAAATGGTATGAACTAGTACGAACTCAAAAAAATGGTTCGAAATCGTACCCGTTTATACAATATGGGATAAATCGTACGATTTAGTCCGAACTGGTACGAAATCACACGAAACGGTATGAAATGGTACAAACAGGTACGAAATCCTACGAACAGGTACAAACTCAAAAAAATGGTACGAACTCGTACGAGTATGTACAATATGGGCCAAACCGAACGATTTCGTTCGAACTGGTACGAAATCACACGAAATGGTATGAAATGGTACAAACAGGTACAAAATCGTACGAACTGGTACGAACTCGTACGAGTTTGTACAATATGGGCCAAATCGTACGATTTTGTCTTAACTGGTACGAAATCACACGAAATGGTACGAACTAGTACGAACTCGAAAAAATGGTACGAACAGGTACGAAACCGTACAAAATGGTATGAACTAGCACGAACTCAAAAAAACGGTTCGAAATCGTTCCAGTTTATACAATATGGGCCAAATCGTACGATTTGGTCCGAACTGGTACGAAATCACACGAAATGGTATGAAATTGTACAAACAGGTACGAAATCGTACGAACAGGTACGAAATCGTACGAACAGGTCCGAAATGGTACAAAATGGTATGAACTAGTACGAAATCAAAAAAAATGGTTCGAAATCGTACCCGTTTATACAATATGGGATAAATCGTACGATTTAGTCCGAACTAGTACGAAATCACACGAAATGGTATGAAATGGTACAAACAGGTACGAAATCCTACGAACAGGTACGAACTCAAAAAAATGGGCCAAACCGGTACGAAATCCGTACGAGTATGTTTAATATGGGCCAAACCGTACGATTTCGTCCGAACTGGTACGAAATCACACGAAATGGTATGAAATGGTACAAACAGGTACGAAATCGTACGAACTGGTACGAGTTTGTACAATATGGGCCAAATCGTACGATTTTTTCTTAACTGGTACGAAATCACACGAAATGGTATGAAATGGTACAAACAGGTACGAAATCGTACGAACTCGTACGAGTATGTACAATATGGGCCAAATTGTACCATCTGGTCCGAACAAGTACGAAATCACACGAAATGGTGTTAATAGGTACGAAATCGTACGAAATGGTATGAACTAGTACGAACTCGATAAAATGGTACGAAATCGTACCAGTTTATACAGTATGGGATAAATCGTATGATTTGGTCCAAACTGGTACGAAATCACACGAAATGGTATGAATAGTACAAGCAGGTACGAAATCGTACGGACCGGTACCAACTCGTACAAGTTGGGTCAAATTGTACAATTTGGTCCGAACTGGTACAAAATCACACGAAATGGTATGAACAGGTACGAAATCGTTCGAAATGGTATGAACTAGTACGAACTCGAAAAAATGGTACGAGATCGTACCAGTTTATACAATATGGGCCATATCGTACGATTTGGTCCGAACTGGTACGAAATCACACGAAATGGTATGAGGTACAATCAGGTACGAAATTGTACTAACTGGTACGAACTCGAAAGAATGGTATGAACTCGTACGAGTATGTACAATATGGGCCAAATCCTACGATTTGGTCCAAACTGGTACGAAATCACACGAAATGGAATGAAATGGTACAACTAGGTACGAAATCGAACCAATTGGTACGAAGTCGTACGGGTTTGTACAATATGGGCCAAATCGTACGTTTGCTCCGAACTGGGACGAAATCACATGAAATGGTATGAAATGGTACAAACAGGTACGAACTCATACGAACTCGTACGAAACTCGTACGAGTATGTACAATATGGGCCAAATCGTACAATTTGGTCCGGACTGGTACGAAATCACATGAAATGGTACAAATAGTTACGAAATCGTACGAACTGGTACCAACTCACACGAGTTGTTAAAATATGGGTCAAATCGTACAATTTGGTCCGAACTGGTACGAAATCACACGAGATGGTATGAATAGGTACGAAATGGTACGAACTAGTACGAACTCGAAAAAATGGTACGAAATCTTACCAGTTTACACAATATGGGCCAAATCGTACGATTTGATCCCAACTGGTACGAAATCATATGAAATGGTACAAACAGGTACGAAATCGTACGAATTGGTACGAACTCGAAAAAATGGTACGAACTCGTACGAGTCTGTACAATATGGGCCAAATTGTACGACTTGGTCCGAACTGGTACGAAATCACACGAAATGGTGTTAATAGGTACGAAATCGTACGAAATGGTATGAATTAGTACGAACTCGAATAAATGGTACGAAATCGTACCAGTTTATACAATATTGGCCAAATCGTACGATTTGGTCTGAACTGGTACGAAATCATACGAAATGGTATGAAATAGTACAAATAGGTAAGAAATCGTACGAACAGATACGAACTCGAAAAAAAGTTACGAACTCGTATGAGTCTGTACAGTATGGGCCAAATCGTACGATTTGGTCCGAACTGGTACGAAATCACACGAAATGGTATGAAATGGTACAAACAGGTACGAAATCGTACGAACTCATACGAGTATGTACAATATGGGACACATTGTGAGATTTAGTCCGAACTGGTACGAAATCATACGAAATGGTAAAAATAGGTACGAAATCCTACGAACAGGTACGAACTCGAAAAAAAGGTACGAACTCGTATGAGTCTGTACAATATGGGCCAAATGGTACGAACTTGTACGAAATCACACGAAATGGTATGAAATGGTACGAACAGGTACGAAACCGTACGAGTATGTACAATATAGGCCAAATTTCACGATCTGGACCGAACAGGTACGAAATCACATGAAATGGTATGAACTAGTACGAACTCGAAAAACTGGTACGAAATCGTACCAGTTTATACAATATCGGCCAAATCGTACGATTTGGTCCGAACTGGTACGAATTCAAACAAAATGGTATAAAATGGAACAAACAGGTACGAAATCGTACGAACGGGTATAAACTCGTACGAGTTTGTACAATATGGGCCAAATAGTAGGATTTGATCCGAATTGGTACGAACAGGTACGAAACCGTACAAAATGGTATGAACTCGTACGAACTCAAAAAAATGGTTCGAAATCGTACCCGTTTATACAATATGGGATAAATCTTACGATTTAGTCCGAACTGGTACGAAATCACACGAAACGGTATGAAATGGTACAAACAGGTACGAAATCCTACGAACAGGTACAAACTCAAAAAAATGGTACGAACTCGTACGAGTATGTACAATATGGGCCAAACCGTACGATTTCGTTCGAACTGGTACGAAATCACACGAAATGGTATGAAATGGTACAAATAGGTACAAAATCGTACGAACTGGTACGAACTCGTACGAGTTTGTACAATATGGGCCAAATCGTACGATTTTGTCTTAACTGGTACGAAATCACACGAAATGGTACGAACTAGTACGAACTCGAAAAAATGGTACGAACAGGTACGAAACCGTACAAAATGGTATGAACTAGCACGAACTCAAAAAAACGGTTCGAAATCGTTCCAGTTTATACAATATGGGCCAAATCGTACGATTTGGTCCGAACTGGTACGAAATCACACGAAATGGTATGAAATTGTACAAACAGGTACGAAATCGTACGAACAGGTACGAAATCGTACGAACAGGTCCGAAATGGTACAAAATGGTATGAACTAGTACGAACTCAACAAAAATGGTTCGAAATCGTACGAAATGGTATGAACTAGTACGAACTCGATAAAATGGTACGAAATCGTACCAGTTTATACAGTATGGGATAAATCGTATGATTTGGTCCAAACTGGTACGAAATCACACGAAATGGTATGAATAGTACAAGCAGGTACGAAATCGTACGGACGGGTACCAACTCGTACAAGTTTGTACAAGATGGGTCAAATTGTACAATTTGGTCCGAACTGGTACAAAATCACACGAAATGGTATGAACAGGTACGAAATCGTTCGAAATGGTATGAACTAGTACGAACTCGAAAAAATGGTACGAGATCGTACCAGTTTATACAATATGGGCCATATCGTACGATTTGGTCCGAACTGGTACGAAATCACACGAAATGGTATGAGGTACAATCAGGTACGAAATTGTACTAACTGGTACGAACTCGAAAGAATGGTATGAACTCGTACGAGTATGTACAATATGGGCCAAATCCTACGATTTGGTCCAAACTGGTACGAAATCAAACGAAATGGAATGAAATGGTACAACTAGGTACGAAATCGAACGAACTGGTACGAAGTCGTACGAGTTTGTACAATATGGGCCAAATCGTACGTTTGCTCCGAACTGGGACGAAATCACATGAAATGGTATGAAATGGTACAAACAGGTACGAACTCATACGAACTCGTACGAAACTCGTACGAGTATGTACAATATGGGCCAAATCGTACAATTTGGTCCGGACTGGTACGAAATCACATGAAATGGTACAAATAGTTACGAAATCGTACGAGCTGGTACCAACTCACACGAGTTGTTAAAATATGGGTCAAATCGTACAATTTGGTCCGAACTGATACGAAATCACACGAGATGGTATGAATAGGTACGAAATGGTACGAACTCGAAAAAATGGTACGAAATCTTACCAGTTTACACAATATGGGCCAAATCGTACGATTTGATCCCAACTGGTACGAAATCATATGAAATGGTACAAACAGGTACGAAATCGTACGAATTGGTACGAACTCGAAAAAATGGTACGAACTCGTACGAGTCTGTACAATATGGGCCAAATTGTACGACTTGGTCCGAACTGGTACGAAATCACACGAAATGGTGTTAATAGGTACGAAATCGTACGAAATGGTATGAATTAGTACGAACTCGAATAAATGGTACGAAATCGTACCAGTTTTTACAATATTGGCCAAATCGTACGATTTGGTCCGAACTGGTACGAAATCATACGAAATGGTATGAAATAGTACAAATAGGTAAGAAATCGTACGAACAGGTACGAACTCGAAAAAAAGTTACGAACTCGTATGAGTCTGTACAGTATGGGCCAAATCGTACGATTTGGTCCGAACTGGTACGAAATCACACGAAATGGTATGAAATGGTACAAACAGGTACGAAATCGTACGAACTCATACGAGTATGTACAATATGGGACACATTGTGAGATTTAGTCCGAACTGGTACGAAATCATACGAAATGGTAAAAATAGGTACGAAATCCTACGAACAGGTACGAACTCGAAAAAAAGGTACGAACTCGTATGAGTCTGTACAATATGGGCCAAATGGTACGAACTTGTACGAAATCACACGAAATGGTATGAAATGGTACGAACAGGTACGAAATCGTACGAGTATGTACAATATAGGCCAAATTTCACGATCTGGTCCGAACAGGTACGAAATCACACGAAATGGTATGAACTAGTACGAACTCGAAAAACTGGTACGAAATCGTACCAGTTTATACAATATCGGCCAAATCGTACGATTTGGTCCGAACTGGTACGAATTCAAACAAAATGGTATAAAATGGAACAAACAGGTACGAAATCGTACGAACGGGTATAAACTCGTACGAGTTTGTACAATATGGGCCAAATAGTAGGATTTGATCCGAACTGGTACGAATAGGTACGAAACCGTACAAAATGGTATGAACTAGTACGAACTCAAAAAAATGGTTCGAAATCGTACCCGTTTATACAATATGGGATAAATCGTACGATTTAGTCCGAACTGGTACGAAATCACACGAAACGGTATGAAATGGTACAAACAGGTACGAAATCCTACGAACAGGTACAAACTCAAAAAAATGGTACGAACTCGTACGAGTATGTACAATATGGGCCAAACCGTACGATTTCGTTCGAACTGGTACGAAATCACACGAAATGGTATGAAATGGTACAAACAGGTACAAAATCGTACGAACTGGTACGAACTCGTACGAGTTTGTACATTATGGGCCAAATCGTACGATTTTGTCTTAACTGGTACGAAATCACACGAAATGGTACGAACTAGTACGAACTCGAAAAAATGGTACGAACAGGTACGAAACCGTACAAAATGGTATGAACTAGCACAAACTCAAAAAAACGGTTCTAAATCGTTCCAGTTTATACAATATGGGCCAAATCGTACGATTTGGTCCGAACTGGTACGAAATCACACGAAATGGTATGAAATTGTACAAACAGGTACGAAATCGTACGAACAGGTACGAAATCGTACGAACAGGTCCGAAATGGTACAAAATGGTACGAACTAGTACGAACTCAAAAAAAATGGTTCGAAATCGTACCCGTTTATACAATATGGGATAAATCGTACGATTTAGTCCGAACTGGTACGAAATCACACGAAATGGTATGAAATGGTACAAACAGGTACGAAATCCTACAAACAGGTACGAACTCAAAAAAATGGGCCAAACCGGTACGAAATCCGTACGAGTATGTATAATATGGGCCAAACCGTACGATTTCGTCCGAACTGGTACGAAATCACACGAAATGGTATGAAATGGTACAAACAGGTACGAAATCGTACGAACTGGTACGAGTTTGTACAATATGGGCCAAATCGTACGATTTTTTCTTAACTGGTACGAAATCACACGAAATGGTATGAAATGGTACAAACAGGTACGAAATCGTACGAACTCGTACGAGTATGTACAATATGGGCCAAATTGTACCATCTGGTCCGAACAAGTACGAAATCACACGAAATGGTGTTAATAGGTATGAAATCGTACGAAATGGTATGAACTAGTACGAACTCGATAAAATGGTACGAAATCGTACCAGTTTATACAGTATGGGATAAATCGTATGATTTGGTCCAAACTGGTACGAAATCACACGAAATGGTATGAATAGTACAAGTAGGTACGAAATCGTACGGACGGGTACCAACTCGTACAAGTTTGTACAAGATGGGTCAAATTGTACAATTTGGTCCGAACTGGTACAAAATCACACGAAATGGTATGAACAGGTACGAAATCGTTCGAAATGGTATGAACTAGTACGAACTCGAAAAAATGGTACGAGATCGTACCAGTTTATACAATATGGGCCATATCGTACGATTTGGTCCGAACTGGTACGAAATCACACGAAATGGTATGAGGTACAATCAGGTACGAAATTGTACTAACTGGTACGAACTCGAAAGAATGGTATGAACTCGTACGAGTATGTACAATATGGGCCAAATCCTACGATTTGGTCCAAACTGGTACGAAATCACACGAAATGGAATGAAATGGTACAACTAGGTACGAAATCGAACCAATTGGTACGAAGTCGTACGGGTTTGTACAATATGGGCCAAATCGTACGTTTGCTCCGAACTGGGACGAAATCACATGAAATGGTATGAAATGGTACAAACAGGTACGAACTCATACGAACTCGTACGAAACTCGTACGAGTATGTACAATATGGGCCAAATCGTACAATTTGGTCCGGACTGGTACGAAATCACATGAAATGGTACAAATAGTTACGAAATCGTACGAACTGGTACCAACTCACACGAGTTGTTAAAATATGGGTCAAATCGTACAATTTGGTCCGAACTGGTACGAAATCACACGAGATGGTATGAATAGGTACGAAATGGTACGAACTAGTACGAACTCGAAAAAATGATACGAAATCTTACCAGTTTACACAATATGGGCCAAATCGTACGATTTGATCCCAACTGGTACGAAATCATATGAAATGGTACAAACAGGTACGAAATCGTACGAATTGGTACGAACTCGAAAAAATGGTACGAACTCGTACGAGTCTGTACAATATGGGCCAAATTGTACGACTTGGTCCGAACTGGTACGAAATCACACGAAATGGTGTTAATAGGTACGAAATCGTACGAAATGGTATGAATTAGTACGAACTCGAATAAATGGTACGAAATCGTACCAGTTTATACAATATTGGCCAAATCGTACGATTTGGTCTGAACTGGTACGAAATCATACGAAATGGTATGAAATAGTACAAATAGGTAAGAAATCGTACGAACAGATACGAACTCGAAAAAAAGTTACGAACTCGTATGAGTCTGTACAGTATGGGCCAAATCGTACGATTTGGTCCGAACTGGTACGAAATCACACGAAATGGTATGAAATGGTACAAACAGGTACGAAATCGTACGAACTCATACGAGTATGTACAATATGGGACACATTGTGAGATTTAGTCCGAACTGGTACGAAATCATACGAAATGGTAAAAATAGGTACGAAATCCTACGAACAGGTACGAACTCGAAAAAAAGGTACGAACTCGTATGAGTCTGTACAATATGGGCCAAATGGTACGAACTTGTACGAAATCACACGAAATGGTATGAAATGGTACGAACAGGTACGAAACCGTACGAGTATGTACAATATAGGCCAAATTTCACGATCTGGACCGAACAGGTACGAAATCACATGAAATGGTATGAACTAGTACGAACTCGAAAAACTGGTACGAAATCGTACCAGTTTATACAATATCGGCCAAATCGTATGATTTGGTCCGAACTGGTACGAATTCAAACAAAATGGTATAAAATGGAACAAACAGGTACGAAATCGTACGAACGGGTATAAACTCGTACGAGTTTGTACAATATGGGCCAAATAGTAGGATTTGATCCGAATTGGTACGAACAGGTACGAAACCGTACAAAATGGTATGAACTCGTACGAACTCAAAAAAATGGTTCGAAATCGTACCCGTTTATACAATATGGGATAAATCGTACGATTTAGTCCGAACTGGTACGAAATCACACGAAACGGTATGAAATGGTACAAACAGGTACGAAATCCTACGAACAGGTACAAACTCAAAAAAATGGTACGAACTCGTACGAGTATGTACAATATGGGCCAAACCGTACGATTTCGTTCGAACTGGTACGAAATCACACGAAATGGTATGAAATGGTACAAATAGGTACAAAATCGTACGAACTGGTACGAACTCGTACGAGTTTGTACAATATGGGCCAAATCGTACGATTTTGTCTTAACTGGTACGAAATCACACGAAATGGTACGAACTAGTACGAACTCGAAAAAATGGTACGAACAGGTACGAAACCGTACAAAATGGTATGAACTAGCACGAACTCAAAAAAACGGTTCGAAATCGTTCCAGTTTATACAATACGGGCCAAATCGTACGATTTGGTCCGAACTGGTACGAAATCACACGAAATGGTATGAAATTGTACAAACAGGTACGAAATCGTACGAACAGGTACGAAATCGTACGAACAGGTCCGAAATGGTACAAAATGGTATGAACTAGTACGAACTCAATAAAAATGGTTCGAAATCGTACCCGTTTATACAATATGGGATAAATCGTACGATTTAGTCCGAACTGGTACGAAATCACACGAAATGGTATGAAATGGTACAAACAGGTACGAAATCCTACGAACAGGTACGAACTCAAAAAAATGGGCCAAACCGGTACGAAAACCGTACGAGTATGTATAATATGGGCCAAACCGTACGATTTCGTCCGAACTTGTACGAAATCACACAAAATGGTATGAAATGGTACAAACAGGTACGAAATCGTACGAACTGGTACGAGTTTGTACAATATGGGCCAAATCGTACGATTTTTTCTTAACTGGTACGAAATCACACGAAATGGTATGAAATGGTACAAACAGGTACGAAATCGTACGAACTCGTACGAGTATGTACAATATGGGCCAAATTGTACCATCTGGTCCGAACAAGTACGAAATCACACGAAATGGTGTTAATAGGTACGAAATCGTACGAAATGGTATGAACTAGTACGAACTCGATAAAATGGTACGAAATCGTACCAGTTTATACAGTATGGGATAAATCGTATGATTTGGTCCAAACTGGTACGAAATCACACGAAATGGTATGAATAGTACAAGCAGGTACGAAATCGTACGGACGGGTACCAACTCGTACAAGTTTGTACAAGATGGGTCAAATTGTACAATTTGGTCCGAACTGGTACAAAATCACACGAAATGGTATGAACAGGTACGAAATCGTTCGAAATGGTATGAACTAGTACGAACTCGAAAAAATGGTACGAGATCGTACCAGTTTATACAATATGGGCCATATCGTACGATTTGGTCCGAACTGGTACGAAATCACACGAAATGGTATGAGGTACAATCAGGTACGAAACTGTACTAACTGGTACGAACTCGAAAGAATGGTATGAACTCGTACGAGTATGTACAATATGGGCCAAATCCTACGATTTGGTCCAAACTGGTACGAAATCACACGAAATGGAATGAAATGGTACAACTAGGTACGAAATCGAACGAACTGGTACGAAGTCGTACGAGTTTGTACAATATGGGCCAAATCGTACGTTTGCTCCGAACTGGGACGAAATCACATGAAATGGTATGAAATGGTACAAACAGGTACGAACTCATACGAACTCGTACGAAACTCGTACGAGTATGTACAATATGGGCCAAATCGTACAATTTGGTCCGGACTGGTACGAAATCACATGAAATGGTACAAATAGTTACGAAATCGTACGAACTGGTACCAACTCACACGAGTTGTTAAAATATGGGTCAAATCGTACAATTTGGTCCGAACTGGTACGAAATCACACGAGATGGTATGAATAGGTACGAAATGGTACGAACTAGTACGAACTCGAAAAAATGGTACGAAATCTTACCAGTTTATACAATATGGGCCAAATCGTACGATTTGATCCCAACTGGTACGAAATCATATGAAATGGTACAAACAGGTACGAAATCGTACGAATTGGTACGAACTCGAAAAAATGGTACGCACTCGTACGAGTCTGTACAATATGGGCCAAATTGTACGACTTGTCCGAACTGGTACGAAATCACACGAAATGGTGTTAATAGCTACGAAATCGTACGAAATGGTATGAATTAGTACGAACTCGAATAAATGGTACGAAATCGTACCAGTTTATACAATATTGGCCAAATCGTACGATTTGGTCTGAACTGGTACGAAATCATACGAAATGGTATGAAATAGTACAAATAGGTACGAAATCGCACGAACAGGTACGAACTCGAAAAAAAGTTACAAACTCGTATGAGTCTGTACAGTATGGGCCAAATCGTACGATTTGGTCCGAACTGGTACGAAATCAAACGAAATGGTATGAAATGGTACAAACAGGTACGAACTCGTACGAGTATGTACAATATGGGCGAAATTGTACAATTTTGTCTAAAAAGGTACAAATAGGTACGAAATCATACGAACAGGTACGAACTCGAAAAAATGGTACGAACTCGTATGAGTCTGTACAATATGTAACACCCCGATAAATTCTAACATATAGAATCACCGAAATGCACTAAATGGCATACATCAGAGTAACTTCCTGTTATTGAAATATTGAACACAACTAAAGCTTTCAATAATACATATCAAATGGTTCTCTGAACCTAATACACTTCCTGAAAATGTTTAAGTTTCAAAAACTTAAGACTTGTACATAATCCTGGTGTTCAATACTCAAAACACAAAGTAGGGGAAACGATTTTACAACTTAAACAATGAAAGTTATACAATCGATAACATAGAAACAATAGATGGGACAAAGGTCTAAGACATGAAAATCGGTCTTCAATGACTCCAAGAGTCGTACCGGCTAACCGTGCTTCGTCGCCTTTGCTTTCCCCTGTTTCTCTGTAAAAACCACAAATATGAAGGGTGAGATAAACATTATCTCAGTGAGTCCTATCGAGACCCCTTACTAACTCTAGCGGTTCATTATGCCTTGCTTTAAACTCGTGGCCCTAAAAGCAACCACGTGGAAATATATTAAGTTCCTGTATCAATTATGCTCATGGCCCTCCTAAGCGACACATGCAACATACAATCTTTTGTTCCATGTTTTTAGCATAACACCTCAGTCTACCTATTTTATAGGTACTTCTTTGACTTTGGTGAACCCATCCCGCTATTTCTAGTGGGCGAAACAGTCTTGAGTCTAGGTTTTGGGGCTCATGACTTCCCCTCCCCTAGTATGCTAACCTCTAAGGGTCGTCACCCTTTTTTCCTCTTGTCTTTATTATACATTATATATCCATGTACCCGCAATGGGCTGTTAGTCATTTCAGTCAAGTACCGTTTATCATTTCAATCAAGTACCGTGTGTCATATCAGTCAAGTACAGTGTGTCATATCAGTCAAGTACCGTGTATCATATCAGTCAAGTACCGTGTATCATATCAGTCAAGTACCGTGTATCATATCAGTTAAGTACCGTGTATCATATCAGTTAAGTACCGTGTATCATATCAGTCAAGTACCGTGTATTATTATTATTTCTTGACATATGTTCTCTCGCGTTCTCTAAGTACGGTCTTCCGTTTTGTTCATAATACACAAGTTTTCTAGTAAACATGTTCAATCTCATGACATCGGTATCTTTACATTGTTGGGGGACCTTGGGGAAGGGATTAGAAGGGAATTGGAATCATTTGGAACGGATAAAATGGTACTTTGAATTTGAAGATCAGAGGTCTCACACGACCCGTGCGTGTAGGCGCACGACCCGTGCGCTGCTGAACAAAGATGTAAAGATTTCCAGAAAGATACGCACTGATGACAACCTACGGTGGATGCCCTTGACATGAACAAAATCACGTCCTAGATGGAAAAGTGAGCGTTGCTGGAAATTTTGTTTAGATTGGAAATGGCATGTATGTCTTATTTTTGCTATATCTAAAGATCCAGAAGTCCGATTGACGCGTTTCTTGATTCGTTGGAAAGATAAGAAAGATTTCTACAAGTCTTGCTGCGATCATTATTTCATATTCGACAACTATTATGGTAAAAAAAGGGATGGAAGTTGACAACGAATTTTGATACAAGCAATTAAAATAAGGAGTTGCAAATTCAAGCAAAGGAATGAATATGAGAGAGAGGGTGACATCAATCATTCAAATTGCTATTTATCTCAGCATTTGAAACCACCTATCAATCATTGTTTATTTTTGTAACCATTGCTTGCATTATTTCAATTTATTTCAGCCTAGGCAATAATGTTAGATTAATTGGCTGAAGTTATAGAATGCTAAAGGGTCTCTTCTTTACTTTGTAATCAACAATGTGTCTTCCTACCTACATATAGGGGCACACTCTATGAAATAAATAAGAAGAATTTTAGTCAAAAATCACTTTGTGTGAAATTGAGAGCTTTTGCTCTTTGGTTCTGGATTGAACCATTATCTGATCTTATCAAGAAACCAGGTTTCTTGTGGCGATCCTCACTCATAGGCTTATCCTAGTCTTGGATTAGACAAGGTGGCGCCCCTGCCTCAATCACTCATCTTCTTCACTTATTCGTAAAAAAAGAATTATAAAAAAACTCAGTTCTTTGAATTCTAGATTATCTATTGCATATGAGTTTTGTTGTTCTTTTTAATCTCTTCCCTAATCTCACTAGCACCAAAGCCACGAAATTCCTTTCATTCCTTTTCATTTTGTTATCCATTTTATTTCAAAAATACAAAAATATAAGTTGCAACCTGATTCTAAACCGAAAATCAAGTAAATGGCCAAATTCCACAACGAGGCGGTTATCATTTTAATGATGGCAAACTAGGAAAGACCGCGTTGATGATGAGACTTAAAAGAAGGATATTGACGCCACACTCAAGAAATAGATGAGAAGGTGAGTGATAAGTCATGGATTTTGATCGCCACAAGTTGCCTTGATAAGATCAATTTGGTTCTTTAACCCAAGAACATAAGGGAAGCTCTCACAAATGGAGGAAACTCAATTTTCATTCATATTCATAATCTGATTTATGTAGTACAAAAGATCCCTATTTATAGGCTAACCTCACAACCTTTGGAAACCTAAAGTGACTCTTGAAATAAACTAAATAAATTTCCACTATCATGCATTTATCAAATAAATTGATAAGTGCATTTACATTATTCAATACCTAGTAAATAAACATAATTATAAAAATAAAACTCCACTAGTCATCATAATGACTTTACAAGCCTTTAAAACCCACAAACTAACTTAGGAAAGATCAAAAGACACCTAAAATTATTTAATTAAAATTAAATACGAAAATTAAAAATAAAATAGGAAATATTAGTTATTCCATGATTGCTTCTTATTGATGTGTTTTGGCTTCTAAAATGTTGGAGCTGAATATTTTTCTTTATAGAATTCCTTCCACATGCTTAGGGAACTCGTGCTCTCATCACGCACGACCCGTGCGACTAGGCGCACGATCCGGGCGTTGTTGAATAAAAGTTCCAGAAGGATACACACGACCCGTGCGACTAGGCGCACGATCCGTGTGTGTTTAAAAACTCAGTTCGTGTAACATCAGATGGGGGCGCACGACCCGTGCACAGAGGCAGACGATCCGTGCGTCTCCATCCGTTTTCCAGAAAACAGACTTTTCATGAGTAAATTCCATTTCGTTCCGATTCCAATTTCGTTCCGATCGATATCCCAACATAACAGTTATTATTCCAGACCAGCGAAAGCGATTAAACAGTCAAACAATATATATCATAAATCGACAATCCAATCAATCCGAGCAATTATGCGATTTACGGTTTTTCGATAAAACGTTTTCGTTAAGTTTTCACAAAGCGGATTCCAGAAAATAACATGACTCGACAACAAAACGTCCCTAAGCGAGTATAGAACTCACCGATTTGACGACCTCGCGAGAAATCACGTCCTCACGAACTGTAACCTCTCGAACAATCCCCGTAATCACGTACTCGCACCGAACTCGTCCGATACTCGAAACTGAACTTCGGAACAGCAACCAATCACAAATCCAGCTACTGAACTTCCTCCTTGACTACGGAATTGGCGTCTCTCGAACTTTGGCGATTCGATCCGAAATTTGAGGAACCAACACTTCCACTTTCGCATCCGTTTTCCAGAATCAGTGAGCAGTTTTGTAACACGCGTATCTTGGTCAAATCGTGGCCAAAACCCTTCAAACCAGTGCCCATTCTGTAGATAATTTTGTCTACTTTCTGATGGTCAAAGGATCATACGCATGCATCCAGTAACTTGGGAGATACACCCGAAACAAGGTGACTGGATCAAAACTGTCTCTAATCCAAAACTGAAACTTGCAATTCCTTTTTCTTCCACCATACTCAATGAAATCGGTTCATTCTTGTGCCTAATCCGAAGCATTTCGTGTCTAGTTTCTGAATCATCAAGAATCATGTTCATCCGAGCTGTGTACAGAGAGATATTAGTAAAGTACCGAATAGGGTTCCTACGGGTTTCCAGCTGAACTTTTGTTGAACTTGTAACCTCAATCCTCAACCATTTATAACCACGAATTTGAGCTCCAATATAAACCTCAAACACTTCTAGTTACTGAAACTCTCTTCTAACTAGTACAATCATCAAGGCAAACTCAGTTTTACTTACCATCTAGTCTCAAATAGACATGCAAGACTCCAAGGCTCCATAAAACCTCATTATCTTCTCCATTTGAGCTTGAAGGTGCATCAATGGTGAATAGAGTTAGAGATGGGTGTGGGCTGTGCTCTTGGTATCAGAAGGTAGAGGAGGTTGAGCTGGTTCTAATGAGCCCAGAATCGAACACATGCATCAAGAATTGAGTTCCTCCCCTTCCACTCTTTCTCACGCCCTCCTCTCTCTCAAGCTCCATGTTTTCTCTTCTCTTTACTTTCTGTTTTCAGCTGAAAATGAAAGTGTCACATGAGTGGTGTTGTTTTGTTTTTGGGTCAGCTGAAGCTCACTTAAAAAGGGGCGAAATGACCATAATGCCCTTATGTCCAATTTTGGCTTAAACTTCCTTAATTTCTTGTTAAGTCAATTTTAATCACACAATACTTATACAATAATCACATATTGCATATAGTTATGTTCTGTGGAGGATGGTTTAGCCAAAACTCATTAATGTGTGGAAAAGAGGAAAATACCCATGTGCTCCTATTTGCTTAAAATCCCAATTAGCTCACCATATCATAATTAATCAATAATGCTAATTAATCATCTCGACCTCTTGCTAATTTAAATAATTTAAATTAGCGAAATTGGGGATGTTACAATCACCCCAACTTTTAAAAATTTTGTCCTCAAAATTGACAAAACGTACCTCAACCGAAAAGATATGGATATTCCACCCGCATATTCTCCTCTACTTCCCATGTCGCTTCGTCGGGTGATGCACCGTCCCAAAGCACCTTGACAATAGGAATTGATCTCGTCCGGAGCGTTTTCTCGCCACGTTCGATGTTTCTGATTGGAGTAGGCTGGTAAGATAAATCCGGTCTGATGTCGATCGCTTCATAACTTAATGGTTGATTCGGGTCCTGAATATACTTCCTTAACTGCGATACATGAAACACATCGTGTAATCTGGACAGTTCGGGAGGTAATGCAATGCGATACGCTACAGGCCCAACTCGCTCGATAATCTGGAAGGGTCCAACATACCGAGGACTGAGCTTCGCTGCTCGCAATGCGATACCGGTCCCGATGGTTGGAGAAAGTCTCAAAAAGACATGGTCTCCTTCTTTGAATTCTAACGGTCTTCTTCTCTTATCCGCATAACTCTTCTGTCGACTCGGCGCGGCCTTCATCCGTTCTCTTATCTGACGGATCTTCTCTGTAGTTCCGCGGACCAAATCCGGTCCCAACAATCTCTGCTCACCTACATCCCACCAACACAATGGTGTTCTACATATGGAGCCATTCCGATACTAGAATGGTAACTGTTGTTGTATGAAAATTCCACCAATGGAAGATGATCCTCCCATCTGCCTCCACTATCGAGTACACAAGCCCTCAACATATCCTCCAATGTCTGAATCGTTCTCTCGGTGTGCCCGTCTGTCTGTGGATGGTAAGCGGTGCTAACACACACCGTTGTTCCCAACGCCATGTTCAATGCTCTCCAAAATCGAGATGTGAACTTGGGATCTCGATCACAGATGATACTTGTAGGGATTCCATGCAACTTCACAATGTTCTTGAGATACTCATCTGCTAACTTAGCAACCTTGTGATTCGAACGTACTGGAATAAAATGAGCGGACTTGGTCAGGCGATCCACCACTACCCAAATAGAATCATTTCCGGCTTGGGACCGTGGCAATCCCATGACAACATCCATAGATATGCTTTCTCATTTCCATTCAGGTACATTCAACGGTTGCAACTGGCCACCTGGCTTCCGGTGCTCTATCTTAACCCTTTGACAAGTCAAGCATCGAGACACAAACTCTGCAATATCTACTTTCATACCTGGCCACCAATACAATTGCTTCAGATCTCGATACATCTTGGTAGACCTAGGATGTATTGAGAACTGACTCTTATGAGCCTCTTCTAAAACTTGTCTCTTCACATTCTCATCATTCGGCACACAGATTCTACCATCAAAGCAAATTACGCCATCACCGTCTTCGGTGTAACTCGGCAATCTCTTCTGCGCTTGCAGCTCTACATCACCTTCTTGGGCTGAGCGAATCAGATTTCTCAAGGAACATGAAATCTGAATATGACTCAACACCAACCCGTTCCTTCTTGACTTAACTCTCAAGTTGAGGTCTCTAAACGATTCCAACAAAGACATCTCGTGCATCACCAACTCTGCAGTGTGGATAGACTTTCTACTTAAAGCATCGGCCACAACATTAGCCTTACCAGGATGGTACTTCAATTCAAAATCGTAATCCTTCATGAATTCTACCCATCTCCTCTGTCTGTTGTTCAGCTCCTTTTGGTCAAACAAATACTTAAGGCTCTTGTGGTCACTAAAGACTTCTAAACGAGACCCATACAGGTAATGTCTCCAAATCTTTAGGGCAAACACAATCGCCGCCAACTCTAAATCATGAGTTGGGTAATTCTCTTCATGTGGTTTCAACTATCTGGAGGCATAAGCAACTACTTGTTGATTCTGCATCAGGACACATCCCAAACCCTTACCAGAGGCGTCGCAATAGATTTGGAATCCTACGGACGGATCTGGAAGAATCAGGATAGGTGCAGAAGTCAAACGATCCTTCAATTCCGTGAAACAATTATCACAGTCTGAGTCCCAAACAAACGGCTGGCCCTTGCGAGTTAACCGCGTGAGTGGAAGAACCAGCTGGGAAAATCCTTGAACGAATCTTTGATAATACCCAACCAATCCCAAGAAACTTCTTACCTCAGTAACCGTGGATGGTTGTTCCCAGTCTACCACAGCTTCAATCTTACTGGGATCCACTGCAACCCCTGATTGAGATATTACATGACCCAGGAATTTAACTTCGGGCATCCAAAAATCACATTTGGATGGCTTAGTGATAACCGCCTCGTTGTGGAATTTGGCCATTTCTTTTTTTTTAATAGGAGGTCTAGTTGTTTCTTATTTTTTTGTACTTTTGGGTTTATGATGGAAGAAAATGGGAAAGGAAACTTGAAAATTTCGTGGTCTTTGTAGAATGGCACTTATGCTCAAACTAGTTATTAATTGTTGTGAATTTGGTGAAAGAAATGGAATGAAAGGAAAGGGGCGCCACCTTGTCTAATCCAAGACTAGGATAAGCCTATGAGTGAGGATCGCCACAAGAAACCTGGTTTCTTGATAAGATCAGACAATGGTTCAATCCAGAACCAAAGAGCAAAAGCTCTCAATTTCACACAAAGTGATTTTTGGCTAAAATTGTTGTTATTTTCCATTGATTTTGATGAAAACATATATAGGAAAGAACATTAGGATCTGATGTGCTACAAGAAAGAGAAAGTTTACAATAATGAGCATTAGTGTTCCTTGAATATGTAACTCCTTCTTTTATTTGCTTTGTCTTCTCATAATGCCTTGCTTGAATTTGTAACTCCTTCTTTTAATTGCCTTGTCTTTTCTTTATGACTTGGAGTTTAAAAAAACCAAAAGACTCCCTAGCATCCAAAGTTGATTATTCTTCAATAAGAGAGTGACATTGTACCCATTTCAATCCTAATTTTCGTTCTCCACTATGCATGCTTAAGCACACACTTTAAATCAACTTAAAAACACACCAAACAATAGCAAAGACCAAGCTGGCAGCCTATACTAGCCCATGCTCCACACATAAAAAGAACACTCAACCAAATAAAATAAACTTACGTGTTGGGCCTAATTAAATCAAAGTTCTGCCCTCACATTTTATTACAACTTAAAATAAAATTAGAGCAATTAAAATTGGACAGCGAGCCCATGGTAGGTTGTCATCATTCCAAATGATGGCAAACTAGGAAAGACCGCGTTGATGATTAGACTTAAAAGAAGGATATTGACGCCACACTCAAGAAATAGATGAGAAGGTGAGTGATAAGTCATGGATTTTGATCGCCACAAGTTGCCTTGATAAGATCAATTTGGTTCTTTAACCCAAGAACATAAGGGAAGCTCTCACAAATGGAGGAAACTCAATTTTCATTCATATGCATAATCTGCTTTATGTAGTACAAAAGATCCCTATTTATAGGCTAAACTCACAACCTTTGGAAACCTAAAGTGACTCTTGAAATAAACTAAATAAATTTCCACTATCATGCATTTATCAAATAAATTGATTTGTGCATTTACATTATTCAATACCTAGTAAATAAACATAATTATAAAAATAAAACTCCACTAGTCATCATAATGACTTTACAAGCCTTTAAAACCCACAAACTAACTTAGGAAAGATCAAAAGACACCAAAAATTATTTAATTAAAATTAAATACGAAAATTAAAAATAAAATAGGAAATATTAGTTATTCCATGATTGCTTCTTATTGATGTGTTTTGGCTTCTAAAATGTTGGAGCTGAATATTTTTCTTTATAGAATTCCTTCCACATGCTTAGGGAACTCGTGCTCTCATCATTCTCCCATTCTTCGAAAGGATTTGTCCTCAAATCCAAACCTACATAATAAACTAAAGGGTTATCTAAAAAAATTCTACAAGTTTTCATTCCCCTTTGGTTTTTAAATGCATTCTTTTTCTTCCCCTTTGCAAACTTCCAATCTTTCACAATATCACCAACAGTATTTTTCAGTAGTTCCTCTATTTCTTTGATTATCTTTTGTTCTCTCTCAGAAGTAGAAATTGCCTCTTCCTCTACTTCCTCTTCTACCTCCATTGGAGATAAAGATACTTGAGTAAACTGAATAGCATTAGAACTAGACAAAGAAATATTAGAGTGAATGGTTGGTGACTCTTGGACTTTACAAAGATGGTCACAAAATATTTCTGCAATCACTCTTTCTATTTTCTCCTCTAATTTTTTTTCTCTCAGCTTCTTCTTTTCTCTGAAGGCTAACTTTTCCACTCTTTCTGCCTCTTTTTTTAGCCCATTTTCATAAAGGTATTTCACATATGCAGGATCCATCACAAAATTTCTAATGTATATACCATAATCCCTTTGCCTTCCCTCCATCATGAACAAAAAAATAGTGAGTAGAACCTAAGCTCTGATACCAAATGATGGCAAACTAGGAAAGACCGTGTTGATGATGAGACTTAAAAGAAGGATATTAACGCCACACTCAAGAAATAGATGAGAAGGTGAGTGATAAGTCATGGATTTTGATCGCCACAAGTTGCCTTGATAAGATCAATTTGGTTCTTTAACCCAAGAACATAAGGGAAGCTCTCACAAATGGAGGAAACTCAATTTTCATTCATATTCATAATCTGCTTTATGTAGTACAAAAGATCCCTATTTATAGGCTAAACTCACAACCTTTGGAAACCTAAAGTGACTCTTGAAATAAACTAAATAAATTTCCACTATCATGCATTTATCAAATAAATTGATAAGTGCATTTACATTATTCAATACCTAGTAAATAAACATAATTATAAAAATAAAACTCCACTAGTCATCATAATGACTTTACAAGCCTTTAAAACCCACAAACTAACTTAGGAAAGATCAAAAGACACCTAAAACTATTTAATTAAAATTAAATACGAAAATTAAAAATAAAATAGGAAATATTAGTTATTCCATGATTGCTTCTTATTGATGTGTTTTGGCTTCTAAAATGTTGGAGCTGAATATTTTTCTTTATAGAATTCCTTCCACATGCTTAGGGAACTCGTGCTCTCATCATTCTCCCATTCTTCGAAAGGATTTGTCCTCAAATCCAAACCTACATAATAAACTAAAGGGTTATCTAAAAAAATTCTACAAGTTTTCATTCCCCTATGGTTTTTAAATGCATTCTTTTTCTTCCCCTTTGCAAACTTCCAATCTTTCACAATATCACCAACAGTATTTTTCAGTAGTTCCTCTATTTCTTTGATTATCTTTTGTTCTCTCTCAGAAGTAGAAATTGCCTCTTCCTCTACTTCCTCTTCTACCTCCATTGGAGATAAAGATACTTGAGTAAATTGAATAGCATTAGAACTAGACAAAGAAATATTAGAGTGAATGGTTGGTGACTCTTGGACTTTACAAAGATGGTCACAAAATATTTCTGCAATCACTCTTTCTATTTTCTCCTCTAATTTTTTTTCTCTCAGCTTCTTCTTTTCTCTGAAGGCTAACTTTTCCACTCTTTCTGCCTCTTTTTTTAGCCCATTTTCATAAAGGTATTTCACATATGCAGGATCCATCACAAAATCTCTAATGTATATACCATAATCCCTTTGCCTTCCCTCCATCATGAACAAAAAAATAGTGAGTAGAACCTAAGCTCTGATACCAAATGATGGCAAACTAGGAAAGACCGCGTTGATGATGAGACTTAAAAGAAGGATATTGACGCCACACTCAAGAAATAGATGAGAAGGTGAGTGATAAGTCATGGATTTTGATCGCCACAAGTTGCCTTGATAAGATCAATTTGGTTCTTTAACCCAAGAACATAAGGGAAGCTCTCACAAATGGAGGAAACTCAATTTTCATTCATATTCATAATCTGCTTTATGTAGTACAAAAGATCCCTATTTATAGGCTAAACTCACAACCTTTGGAAACCTAAAGTGACTCTTGAAATAAACTAAATAAATTTCCACTATCATGCATTTATCAAATAAATTGATAAGTGCATTTACATTATTCAATACCTAGTAAATAAACATAATTATAAAAATAAAACTCCACTAGTCATCATAATGACTTTACAAGCCTTTAAAACCCACAAACTAACTTAGGAAAGATCAAAAGACACCTAAAATTATTTAATTAAAATTAAATACGAAAATTAAAAATAAAATAGGAAATATTAGTTATTCCATGATTGCTTCTTATTGATGTGTTTTGGCTTCGAAAATGTTGGAGCTGAATATTTTTCTTTATAGAATTCCTTCCACATGCTTAGGGAACTCGTGCTCTCATCATTCTCCCATTCTTCGAAAGGATTTGTCCTCAAATCCAAACCTACATAATAAACTAAAGGGTTATCTAAAAAAATTCTACAAGTTTTCATTCCCCTTTGGTTTTTAAATGCATTCTTTTTCTTCCCCTTTGCAAACTTCCAATCTTTCACAATATCACCAACAGTATTTTTCAGTAGTTCCTCTATTTCTTTGATTATCTTTTGTTCTCTCTCAGAAGTAGAAATTGCCTCTTCCTCTACTTCCTCTTCTACCTCCATTGGAGATAAAGATACTTGAGTAAATTGAATAGCATTAGAACTAGACAAAGAAATATTAGAGTGAATGGTTGGTGACTCTTGGACTTTACAAAGATGGTCACAAAATATTTCTGCAATCACTCTTTCTATTTTCTCCTCTAATTTTTTTTCTCTCAGCTTCTTCTTTTCTCTGAAGGCTAACTTTTCCACTCTTTCTGCCTCTTTTTTTAGCCCATTTTCATAAAGGTATTTCACATATGCAGGATCCATCACAAAATCTCTAATGTATATACCATAATCCCTTTGCCTTCCCTCCATCATGAACAAAAAAATAGTGAGTAGAACCTAAGCTCTGATACCAAATGATGGCAAACTAGGAAAGACCGCGTTGATGATGAGACTTAAAAGAAGGATATTAACGCCACACTCAAGAAATAGATGAGAAGGTGAGTGATAAGTCATGAATTTTGATCGCCACAAGTTGCCTTGATAAGATCAATTTGGTTCTTTAACCCAAGAACATAAGGGAAGATCTCACAAATGGAGGAAACTCAATTTTCATTCATATTCATAATCTGCTTTATGTAGTACAAAAGATCCCTCTTTATAGGCTAAACTCACAACCTTTGGAAACCTAAAGTGACTCTTGAAATAAACTATATAAATTTCCACTAACATGCATTTATCAAATAAATTGATAAGTGCATTTACATTATTCAATAAATAAACATAATTATAAAAATAAAACTCCACTAGTCATCATAATGACTTTACAAGCCTTTAAAACCCACAAACTAACTTAGGAAAGATCAAAAGACACCTAAAATTATTTAATTAAAATTAAATACGAAAATTAAAAATAAAATAGGAAATATTAGTTATTCCATGATTGCTTCTTATTGATGTGTTTTGGCTTCTAAAATGTTGGAGCTGAATATTTTTCTTTATAGAATTCCTTCCACATGCTTAGGGAACTCGTGCTCTCATCACTTAGCGTACAACTTCTTCTCCCAGAGTACGTTCAGAACAATTCGGAGATGTTGCACATGCTCCTCAGTTGTCTTAGAGAACACCAAGATATCATCAATGAACACCACCACAAACTGATCCAGATAGGGATTTAAAAATTCGATTCATATAATCCATGAATACGGCTGGAGCATTGGTCAAACCGAAGGGCATCACTACAAATTCATAGTGTCCATACTTCGTACGGAAAGCGGTCTTCGGGACGTCCAAAGCTCGAACCCTCATTTGGTGATAGCCAGACCTCAAATCAATCTTTGAAAATACAGAAGCTCCCCTTAATTGGTCTAACAAATCATCAATCCTCGGTAGAGGGTACTTGTTCTTGATAGTCACCTTATTCAACTGACGATCATCAATACCCAATCTCATACTTCCGTCCTCCTTCTTGACAAGCAACACTGGAGCACCCCATGGTGAGGCACTCGGCCGGATAAACCGTTTGGAAATTAGCTCTTCCAATTGGACTTTCAATTCCCTCAACTCTAACGGCGACATTCTATACGGGGCTATAGAAATTGGTCCAGTGCCTGGAGCCAACCCTATAGAAAACTCCACCTCACGATTCGGAGGAAACGAAGGAACTTCATCAGGAAACACATCAAGAAATTCATTAGCAACTTGCACAGAAGATAAATCTAGACCTGTCTCAGTGGATGCAGACAACGTCATGACATAAGCTTCTGCGCCTTGAAACAAACAGTCACTGGCTGAAGTGAATGAGATAACAACTTCAGAATTGGTCGGCTGTAGCTCCACTGACTCGGAGGCGAAACCGATAGTCCGATGAAACAATCAACATTCACATGGTTGGCGGTCATCCAACTTATACTTAGGACAATATCCACATTCTCGGTGGAGTGTCTGTAGCCTTGACTTTCTGACCATCTGCAGTGTAGACCCTCTCTCGAGCTGAAGTAGGCTGATCTGACTCTTTCTTTTCTTCTTTTTGGGCACTCTGGATTGAGTGACCCTTTTTCTTAAAACATTACCACTGAGTCGCACTAGGACGACATCCACCTCTTGGGCTTCCTACCAGCAAAACACTTGGAGAATCTTGAGGAATCATACAATTGCACTTTCTTTCCCTTGATCGGCTGCCTTTTAACTTTGCATTCGGAGTTAATGGCTTAACTACCTTCTCCTTTCCAGTATTCCCTAAGATGAAACGGGTTTTAAGGAACTTCGGTCTTGGTCGAGGACTACGTCTTGGTCATCCTTCCATAATTCTGCTTATGATACACCAAGTATTGAGTTGATCAGGCTCAATGTCTCTTAGCATCACAAGTGTAATCACAACAAGGACTAACAAGGAATCGACTCAACCCTAAACTAAACTAAGCCCGACTAGGTCGAACTGCTCTGATACCATAATGTAACACCCCGATAAATTCTAACATATAGAATCACCGAAATGCACTAAATGGCATACATCAGAGTAACTTCCTGTTATTGAAATATTGAACACAACTAAAGCTGTCGATAATACATATCAAATGGTTCTCTGAACCTAATACACTTCCTGAAAATGCTTAAGTTTCAAAAACTTAAGACGTGTACATAATCCTGGTGTTCAATACTCAAAACACAAAGTAGCGGAAACGATTTTACAACTTAAACAATGAAAGTTATACAATCGATAACATAGAAACAATAGATGGGACAAAGGTCTAAGACATGAAAATCGGTCTTCAATGACTCCAAGAGTCGTACCGGCTAACCGTGCTTCGTCGCCTTTGCTTTCCCCTGTTTCTCTGTAAAAACCACAAATATGAAGGGTGAGATAAACATTATCTCAGTGAGTCCTATCGAGACCCCTTACTAACTCTAGCGGTTCATTATGCCTTGCTTTAAACTCGTGGCCCTAAAAGCAACCACGTGGAAATATATTAAGTTCCTGTCTCAATTATGCTCATGGCCCTCCTAAGCGACACATGCAGCATACAATCTTTTGTTCCATGTTTTTAGCATAACACCTCAGTCTACCTAATTTATAGGTACTTCTTTGACTTTGGTGAACCCATCGCGTTATTTCTAGTGGGCGAAACAGTCTTGAGTCTAGGTTTTGGGGCTCATGACTTCCCCTCCCCTAGTATGCTAACCTCTAAGGGTCGTCACCCTTTTTTCCTCTTGTATTTATTATACATTATATATCCATGTACCCGCAATGGGCTGTTAGTCATTTCAGTCAAGTACCGTTTATCATTTCAATCAAGTACCGTGTATCATATCAGTCAAGTACTGATGAGAGCACGAGTTCCCTAAGCATGTGGAAGGAATTCTATAAAGAAAAATATTCTGCTCCAACATTTTAGAAGCCAAAACACATCAATAAGAAGCAATCATGGAATAACTAATATTTCCTATTTTATTTTTAATTTTCGTATTTAATTTTAATTAAATAATTTTAGGTGGCTTTTGATCTTTCCTAAGTTAGTTTGTGGGTTTTAAAGGCTTGTAAAGTCATTATGATGACTAGTGGAGTTTTATTTTTATAATTATGTTTATTTACTAGGTATTGAATAATGTAAATGCACTTATCAATTTATTTGATAAATGCATGATAGTGGAAATTTATTTAGTTTATTTCAAGAGTCACTTTAGGTTTCCAAAGGTTGTGAGTTTAGCCTATAAATAGGGATCTTTTGTACTACACAAATCAGATTATGAATATGAATGAAAATTGAGTTTCCTCCATTTGTGAGAGCTTCCCTTGTGTTCTTGGGTTAAAGAACCAAATTGATCTTATCAAGGCAACTTGTGGCGATCAAAATCCATGACTTATCACTCACATTCTCATCTATTTCTTGAGTGATACGAATTAGAGTGCTTTAATTCGTAAGGGTAGCGGAAGCAAACAACCAATATCGAATGTACTAGGTACAACCCATATTAGTCGAATTCTGTGAAGTGTTGGTCGAATTCTGTGAAGTGTTAGTCAAATTGTGTGAAGTGTTTGTCGAATTGTATGAAGTGTTTGTCGAATAGTTTTAGTGGAATAACAAGGGATATGCAATGTTAACCTACACCAATAGTTTAACAAAGAGATTAGCACTCAACACCAATTGAGCTAATCGGATTATTCTCAAGACGACGCTTGCAAATAACCTTTCGAAAATGTAGACACAAATTCTATGTTCTTGAACTGAATTCTATATATCAAAAATGATCACCATACATGGCATATATAGCCGAAACATTGGCTTATTTAAAGTGCAACATAAAAGCAATTAAACTAGAAATGACATTATTCTATCAGCTATGTAACTCCTTTTCCAATGGCTTGAATTGTCTTTAATGCTCCTCCTTTGTAACTGATCAGAATAGGATTCAAATGGCTGATTTATTGGTGATTAAATGACTAAAACAAAAACAGCCAAGTAACAATTAAATGACTTAAAATAGCCAAGTAATTAAACTCAGCCCTTGATGATGGCTAGCAAAGGAACCCACGCCACTAACTCCTTGGTGATTGTCACGTGTGTTGATTGCAAGTTCTTCATGATCAATTTTCGTATCATCCCCTCCCCCTTTGAAAGGAATTGACCTCAATTCTTGAATACCATCATCATCCAAATATGGTGATAGATCTCCAACATTGAAAGTAGCATGTACTCCATATTCTCCCGGCAACTCAATCTTGTATGCATTGTCATTGATCTTTGATATAACCTTGAAGGGACCATCAGCTCTAGGCATGAGTTTATTCTTTCTCTTGCTTGGGAATCTCTCCTTTCGCAAATGTACCCATACAAGATCACCTTCGTTGAACAACTTAGGCTTCTTATTTTTAGACCTTTGCTTGTAGGCTTCATTAACAGCCTTGATTCTTGCTTGCACTTGCTCATGTAGTTTCAACATTGATTTGAGTTTGGCCTCGGCATCTGGATGAACTAATTCTTCCTTCGGCATAGCAATCAGATCCAATGGTAAGTAAGGATTCACACCATAAACAACTTCAAAAGGAGAATTGTTAGTAGCATATGTAGGGGATCGATTGTAGGCAAACTCGGCATGAGCTAACTTCAAATCCCAATCCTTTTGAGTTTTGTTAACCAAGCCACGCAGCAAAGTAGTCACCTCTATTTGCCCATCGGTTTGAGGGTGATGGGAAGTACTAAACAACAACTTAGTACCCAATTTCCTCCATAATGTATTCCAAAAATAACTCAAAAACTTTGAATCACGATCGGAAACAATGGTGTTAGGAACTCCATGTAAGCGTACAATCTCACGAAAGTACAAATCAGCAACATTACTAGCATCATCTGTTTTGTGACAAGCTACAAAGTGTGCCATCTTCGAAAACCTATCAACAACAACCATAATAGCATCCTTACCTCGCTGGGTGCGGGGCAAAGCTACAATAAAATCCATGCTCACGTCCATCCAAGGACCACTAGGTGTTGGTAATGGAATATATGCTCCTGGTTTGAAAGAACTCTTTGCCATATGACAAGTAACACACTTGCTAATGACCTTTTGCACATCTCCTAACATCTTTGGCCAATGAAAGTGGTCTTTTAAAATCTCTAGAGTTTTTGTGATGCCAAAGTGACCAGCCAAACTCCCACCATGAGCTTCACGAACTAGTAACTCACGAATCGAATGCTTTGGGATGCAAAGCCGATTCTCTTTGAACAAAAATCCACCCTGCATTATGTACTTTCCAAATGCTCCATTTTCGCAGTTAGAGTATATCTCACCAAAATCTATATCCTCTTTATAATAATCTTTCAAAGTCTCAAAACCAAGTAAACGAGTTTCGAGAATTGAAATCAAAGCATACCTCCTTGAAAGTGCATCAGCCACCACGTTACTTTTACCATCTTTGTATTTTGAAGAGAAATTAAAAGATTGAAGAAATTCAACCCATTTAGCATGCCTTGGACTCAACTTTTGTTGTCCGTTGATATACTTTAAAGACTCGTGATCTGAATGCAACACAAAGTGGTTAGAACGCAAATAATGACTCCAATGATCAAGAGCTCTTACAATGGCATAGAATTCCTTGTCATAGGTGCAATAGTTCAATCGAGCTCCCCCAAGTTTCTCCGAGAAATAAGCTATAGGCCTTTTGTTTTGTATCAAAACAGCCCCAATGCCAACTCCACTAGCATCACATTCAACCTCAAATGGTTGAGTGAAGTCAGGCAAAGCTAAAACAGGAGCTTCACAAAGCTTTAACTTAATTAATTCAAAAGCCTTTTCTGCTTGCTCACTCCACACAAATGCACCCTTCTTCAAACATTCAGTAATAGGGCTTGTTATAGTGCTGAAATTCTGTATAAAGCGTCGATAAAATGATGCAAGACCATGGAAAGATCTCACCTCCGAAACTGTTGTAGGACTTGCCCAAGTTTTGATAGCATCCACCTTTGCTTGATCAACCGATACTCCATCTTTAGACACAACATATCCAAGAAACACTACACTTTCGACCAAGAAATTACACTTCTCCTTCTTCCCATAGAGTTTTTGCGCTCTTAGGGTTTCAAAGATTTGTTTCAAATGAGTGAAATGCTCCTCACTAGACCTGCTATACACCAAGATATCGTCAAGGTAAACAACAACAAACTTACCCAAAAATGGCTTGAGTACTTCGTTCATGAGCCTCATGAAGGTGCTAGGTGCATTCGTGAGCCCAAATGGCATAACCAGCCATTCATATAGACCATGCTTGGTCTTGAATGCCGTTTTCCATTCATCACCTTCACGCATTCTGATTTGGTGATACCCACTCCTTAGATCGATTTTTGAGAATATAACCGACCCATGTAACTCATCAAGCATATCATCTAACCTTGGAATGGGAAAGCGATATTTGATGGTTATGTTGTTCACCGCCCTACTATCAATACACATTCTCCATGAACCATCCTTCTTAGGAACCAACAACGTTGGGACAGCACAAGGACTCATTGATTCACGCACATAACCCATACTGATCAATTCTTCAATTTGCCTTTGCAACTCTTTTGTCTCCTCCGGATTACACCTATAGGCAGCCTTGTTTGGTAATGGAGCTCCAGGCATTAGATCAATTTGATGCTCAATTCCTCGAACAGGTGGTAAACCAATTGGTAGTTCATTTGGAAACACATCTTCATACTCATTCAAGACAGCTTCCAATTGTTGTTTAAGAGGAGTTTCAATATCCTCCTGTTTAGCATTCTTTGCAACCAACATGTAAACTAATTCACCATTATCAATAGCATTTTTCACTTCATTTTCAGTAGCAAACATAGTGAGGCTAGGACTTTTACCTCTTTTTGTAGTCATGGAACGGACTTCATTTGATGCCATAGGTTTCAGCACAATCCTCTTGCCTTTGTAGTTCAATTCATACTCATTTGATCTTCCTCTATGCGTCACATCTCTATCAGATTGCCAAGGACGTCCCAAAAGTATATGACTTGCATCCATGGGCACAACATCACACAAGATCTCATCAACATAAGACCCCATGGTTAACCCCACACGAACCTATTTTGTAACTTTTATACTACTCCCATTGTCCAACCAATGTAATGCATAAGGTTTAGGATGTTTTGTTGTGAGCAATCCTAACTTAGACACCATTTCAGTCGAAGCGGCATTGGTACAACTACCTCCATCCACAATGACACTACACCATTTATCCTTCACTTGACACTTAGTGTAGAAGATTTGATCCCTTTGATCCCCAGTCAAGGGTACAGTTTTAGTTTGTAAAGTTCTAAGCACCAAAGTATCATAGATGGGAGGTTCATATTCTTCTGCCTCATCCTCGGCGTCTTCAACAATTTCAGGTCCATTCATGTCAACAGTGCCACCAGATTCTTCCTCTTCCTTAGCCAACTCATCACGCATGCTAACCGCCTCTCTGAGGGTCACAACTCGTTGATTAGGGCAAGCTCTAGCAAAGTGTCCAAAGCCTTGACACTTAAAACACCTAACCTTCGACAGGCTAGTCTCTTTGGGTGCAACACTAGACTGTTTAGGAGTAGGCCCACCTGGTGTTGGTTGAGTCACATTTGGCTTAGTGCTTGCACTACTCGACGCACCTCCCTTGGACCAACCACTTGAACTCCCAGCATTATATCTGCTCTTATTTTGATTTTCAATCTTTAAGCACAAGGTGCACAAAGTGTCGAAATCAGTATAATTACATAGCTCAACAGCAAATGCTATGTTCTTATTCAGGCCACGAAGAAAACGACTCATTCTTTGCTCTTCATTCTCCTCCAACTCACCCATTAAACATAGGTTTTGGAATTCATCCATGTACTCGGCAACACTCATTTTGCCTTGTACTAAATCCGAAATCTTCTTATACAAGTTCAATCTGTGGTTCGATGGTACATACCTTTTGCGCAACTTTCTTTTCAAGGACTCCCAAGAACTGATTTTCTCCTTCCTATCTCGTATTCTTTTAGCCTTCAAACCTTCATACCACAACGATGCACTTTTGCTAAGTTTCAGAATAGCATACTTACAACGCTTCTCATCGTCAAGATCCTTGAAGTCAAACATTCTATCGATCTTGCGCTCCCATTCCAAATAAACCTCCGGGTCTGCACTGCCATTGAATTCAGGTAGCTCGTTGAATTTGAACTCATCCACGTTTGGACGTGGTTCACCCCTTCTAGGCCTCCATCGTTCATCTCCCAAATCGACGCCCCTTAAGGCTTCACGCAATCTGTCCATGAACTCATCGCTGTTGAAATCCACCATTGTCACGTAACAAGGATTCAAAGCCGAAGCTTTGATACCACAAATGATACGAATTAGAGTGCTTTAATTCGTAAGGGTAGCGGAAGCAAACAACCAATATCGAATGTACTAGGTACAACCCATATTAGTCGAATTCTGTGAAGTGTTGGTCGAATTCTGTGAAGTGTTAGTCGAATTGTGTGAAGTGTTTGTCGAATTGTATGAAGTGTTTGTCGAATAGTTTTAGTGGAATAACAAGGGATATGCAATGTTAACCTACACCAATAGTTTAACAAAGAGATTAGCACTCAACACCAATTGTGCTAATCGGATTATTCTCAAGACGACGCTTGCAAATAACCTTTCGAAAATGTAGACACAAATTCTATGTTCTTGAACTGAATTCTATATATAAAAAATGATCAGCATACATGGCATATATAGCCGAAACATTGGCTTATTTAAAGTGCAACATAAAAGCAATTAAACTAGTAATGACATTATTCTATCAGCTATGTAACTCCTTTTCCAATGGCTTGAATTGTCTTTAATGCTCCTCCTTTGTAACTGATCAGAATAGGATTCAAATGGCTGATTTATTGGTGATTAAATGACTAAAACAAAAACAGCCAAGTAACAATTAAATGACTTAAAATAGCCAAGTAATTAAACTCAGCCCTTGATGATGGCTAGCAAAGGAACCCACGCCACTAACTCCTTGGTGATTGTCACGTGTGTTGATTGCAAGTTCTTCATGATCAATTTTCGTATCATTGAGTGTGGCGTCAATATCCTTCTTTTAAGTCTCATCATCAACGCGGTCTTTCCTAGTTTGCCATCATTTGGTATCAAAGCTTAGGTTCTACTCACTATTTTTTTGTTCACGATGGAGGGAAGGCAAAGGGATTATGGTATATACATTAAAGATTTTGTGATGGATCCTGCATATGTGAAATACCTTTATGAAAATGGGCTAAAAAAAGAGGCAGAAAGAGTAGAAAAGTTAGCCTTCAGAGAAAAGAAGAAACTGAGAGAAAAAAAATTAGAGGAGAAAATAGAAAGAGTGATTGCAGAAATATTTTGTGACCATCTTTGTAAAGTCCAAGAGTCACCAACCATTCACTCTAATATTTCTTTGTCTAGTTCTATTGCTATTGAATTTACTCAAGTATCTTTATCTCCAATGGAGGTAGAAGAGGAAGTAGAGGAAGAGACAATTTTTACTTCTGAGAGAGAACAAAAGATAATCAAAGAAATAGAGGAAGAACTACAGAAAAATACTGTTGGTGATATTGTGAAAGACTGGAAGTTTGCAAAGGGGAAGAAAAATAATGCATTTAAAAACCAGAGGGGAATGAAAACTTGTAGAATTTTTTTAAATAACCCTTTAGTTTGTTATGCAGGTTTGGATTTGAGGACAAATCCTTTCGAAGAATGGGAGAATGATGAGAGCACGAGTTCCCTAAGCATGTGGAAGGAATTCTATAAAGAAAAATATTCTGCTCCAACATTTTAGAAGCCAAAACACATCAATAAGAAGCAATCATGGAATAACTAATATTTCCTATTTTATTTTTAATTTTCGTATTTAATTTTAATTAAATAATTTTAGGTGGCTTTTGATCTTTCCTAAGTTAGTTTGTGGGTTTTAAAGGCTTGTAAAGTCATTATGATGACTAGTGGAGTTTTATTTTTATAATTATGTTTATTTACTAGGTATTGAATAATGTAAATGCACTTATCAATTTATTTGATAAATGCATGATAGTGGAAATTTATTTAGTTTATTTCAAGAGTCACTTTAGGTTTCCAAAGGTTGTGAGTTTAGCCTATAAATAGGGATCTTTTGTACTACACAAATCAGATTATGAATATGAATGAAAATTGAGTTTCCTCCATTTGTGAGAGCTTCCCTTGTGTTCTTGGGTTAAAGAACCAAATTGATCTTATCAAGGCAACTTGTGGCGATCAAAATCCATGACTTATCACTCACCTTCTCATCTATTTCTTGAGTGTGGCGTCAATATCCTTCTTTTAAGTCTCATCATCAACGCGGTCTTTCCTAGTTTGCCATCAAGTACAGTGTATCATATCAGTCAAGTACCGTGTATCATATCAGTCAAGTACCGTGTATCATATCAGTCAAGTACCGTGTATCATATCAGTTAAGTACCGTGTATCATATCAGTTAAGTACCGTGTGTCATATCAGTCAAGTACCGTGTATTATTATTATTATTTCTTGACATATGTTCTCTCGCGTTCTCTAAGTACGGTCTTCCATTTTGTTCATAATACACAAGTTTTCTAGTAAACATGTTCAATCTCATGACATCGGTATCTTTACATTGTTGGGGGACCTTGGGGAAAGGATTAGAAGGGAATTGGAATCATTTGGAACGGATAAAAAGGTACTTTGAATTTGAAGATCAGAAGGTCTCACACGACCCGTGCGTGTAGGCGCGACCCGTGCGCTGTTGAACAAAGATGTAAAGATTTCCAGAAAGATACGCCCGACCCGTGCGACTAGGCGCACGATCCGGGCGTTGTTGAATAAAAGTTCCAGAAGGATACACACGACCCGTGCGACTAGGCGCACGATCCGTGTGTGTTTAAAAACTCAGTAAATGTAACATCAGATGGGGGCGCACGACCCGTGCACAGAGGCACACGATCCGTGCGTCTCCATCCGTTTTCCAGAAAACAGACTTTTCATGAGTAAATTCCATTCTGTTCCGATTCCAATTTCGTTCCGATCGATATCCCAACATAACAGTTATTATTCCAGACCAGCGAAAGCGATTAAACAGTCAAACAATATATATCATAAATCGACAATCCAATCAATCCGAACAATTATGCGATTTACGGTTTTTCGATAAAACGTTTTCGTTAAGTTTTCACAAAGTGGATTTTCCATAGTATCATTCCAGAAAATAACATGACTCGACAACAAAACGTCCCTAAGCGAGTATAGAACTCACCGATTTGACGACCTCGCGAGAAATCACGTCCTCACGAACCGTAACCTCTCGAACAATCCCCGTAATCACGTACTCGCACCGAACTCGTCCGATACTCGAAACTGAACTTCGGAACAGCAACCAATCACAAATCCAGCTACGGAATTGGCGTCTCTCGAACTTTGGTGATTCGATCCGAAATTTGAGGAACCAACACTTCCAATTTCGCATCCGTTTTCCAGAATCAGTGAGCAGTTTTGTAACACGCGTATCTTGGTCAAATCGTGGCCAAAACCCTTCAAACCAGTGCCCATTCTGTAGATAATTTTGTCTACTTTCTGAGGGTCAAAGGATCATACGCATGCATTCAGTAACTTGGGAGATACACCCGAAACATGATGACTGGGTCAAAACTGTCTCTAATCCAAAACTGAAACTTGCAATTCCTTTTTCTTCCACCATACTCAATGAAATCGGTTCATTCTTGTGCCTAATCCGAAGCATTTCGTGTCTAGTTTCTGAATCATCAAGAATCATGTTCATCCGAGCTGTGTACAGAGAGATATTAGTAAAATACCGAATAGGGTTCCTACGGGTTTCCAGCTGAACTTTTGTTGAACTTGTAACCTCAATCCTCAACCATTTATAACCACGAATTTGAGCTCCAATATAAACCTCAAACACTTCTAGTTACTGAAACTCTCTTCTAACTAGTACAATCATCAAGGCAAACTCAGTTTTACTTACCATCTAGTCTCAAATAGACATGCAAGACTCCAAGGCTCCATAAAACCTCATTATCTTCTCCATTTGAGCTTGAAGGTGCATCAATGGTGAATAAAGTTAGAGATGGGTGTGGGCTGTGCTCTTGGTATCAGAAGGTAGAGGAGGTTGAGCTGGTTCTAATGAGCCAAGAATCGAACACATGCATCAAGAATTGAGTTCCTCCCCTTCCACTCTTTCTCACGCCCTCCTCTCTCTCAAGCTCCATGTTTTCTCTTCTCTTTACTTTCTGTTTTCAGCTGAAAATGAAAGTGTCACATGAGTGGTGTTGTTTTGTTTTTGGGTCAGCTGAAGCTCACTTAAAAAGGGGCGAAATGACCATAATGCCCTTATGTCCAATTTTGGCTTAAACTTCCTTAATTTCTTCTTAAGTCAATTTTAATCACACAATACTTATACAATAATCACATATTGCATAGAGTTATGTTCTGTGGAGGATGGTTTAGCCAAAACTCATTAATGTGCGGAAAAGACGAAAATAAACCCTGTGCTCCTATTTGCTTAAAATCCCAATTAGCTCACCATATCATAATTAATCAATAATGCTAATTAATCATCTCGACCTCTTGCTAATTTAAATAATTTAAATTAGCGAAATTGGGGATGTTACAGGCCAAATGGTACGAACTTGTACGAAATCACACGAAATGGTATGAAATGGTACAAACAGGTACGAAATCGTACGAGTATGTACAATATCGGCCAAATTTCATGATCTGGTCCGAACAGGTACGAAATCACACGAAATGGCGTTAATAGGTACGAAATCATACAAAATGGTATGAACTAGTACGAACTCGAAAAACTGGTACGAAATCGTACTAGTTTATACAATATCGGCCAAATCGTACGATTTGGCCCGAACTGGTACGAATTCAAACGAAATGGTATGAAATGGAACAAACAGGTACGAAATCGTACGAACGGGTATAAACTCGTACGAGTTTGTACAATATGGGCCAAATAGTAGGATTTGATCCGAACTGGTACGAATAGGTACGAAACCGAACAAAATGGTATGAACTAGTACGAACTCAAAAAAATGGTTCGAAATCGTACCCGTTTATACAATATGGGATAAATCGTACGATTTGGTCCGAACTGGTACGAAATCACACGAAATGGTATGAAATGGTACAAACAGGTACGAAATCCTACGAATAGGTACGAACTCAAAAAAATGGTACGAACCCGTACGAGTATGTACAATAAGGGCCAAACTGTACGATTTCGTCCAAACTGGTACGAAATCACACGAAATGGTATGAAATGGTACAAACAGGTACGAAATCGTACGAACTCGTACGAGTTTGTACAATATGGGCCAAATCGTACGATTTTGTCTTAACTGGTAGGAAATCACACGAAATGGTATGAAATGGGACAAACAGGTACGAAATCGTACGAACTTGTACGAGTATGTACAATATGGGCCAAATTGTACGATCTGGTCCAAACAAGTACGAAATCACACGAAATGGTGTTAATAGGTACGAAATCGTACGAAATGGTATGAACAAGTACGAACTCGATAAAATGGTACTAAATCGTACCAGTTTATACAATATGGGCCAAATCGTACGATTTGGTCCGAACTGGTATGAAATCAAACGAAATGGTATGAAATGGAACAAACAGGTACGAAATCGTACGAACGGGTATAAACTCGTACGAGTTTGTACAATATGGGCCAAAATAGTAGGATTTGATCCGAACTGGTATGAACAGGTACGAAACAGTACAAAAAGGTATGAACTAGCACGAACTGATTTGATTCGAACTGGTACGAAACCGTACAAAATGGTATGAACTAGCACGAACTCAAAAAAATGGTACGGAATCGTACCAGTTTATACAATATTGGCCAAATCGTACGATTTGGTCCGAACTGGTACGAAATCATACGAAATGGTATGAAATAGTACAAATAGGTACGAACAGGTACGAACTCGAAAAAAAGGTACGAACTCGTATGAGTCTATACAATATGGGCCAAATCGTAAGATTTGGTCCGAACTGGTACGAAATCACACGAAATGGTATGAAATGGTACAAACAAGTACGAAATCGTACGACCTCGTACGAGTATGTACAATATGGGCCAAATTGTACGATTTTGTCCGAAATGGTACAAATAGGTACGAAATCATACGAACAGGTACGAACTCGAAAAAATGGTACGAACTCGTATGAGTCTGTACAATATGGGCCAAATGGTACGAACTTGTACGAAATCACACGAAATGGTATGAAATGGTACAAACAAGTACGAAATCGTACGAACTCTTACGAGTATGTACAATATGGGCCAAAGTTCACGATCTGGTCCGAACAGGTACGAAATCACACGAAATGGTGTTAATAGGTACGAAATCATACGAAATGGTATGAACTAGTACGAACTCGAAAAATTGGTACGAAATCGTACCAGTTTATACAATATCGGCCAAATCGTACGATTTGGTCCGAACTGGTACAAATTCAAACGAAATGGTATGAAATGGAACAAACAGGTACGAAATCGTACGAACGGGTATAAACTTGTACGAGTTTGTACAATATGAGCCAAATAGTAGGATTTGATCCGAACTGGTACGAACAGGTACGAAACCCTACAAAACGGTATGAACTAGTACGAACTCAAAAAAAGGGTTCGAAATCGTACCTGTTTATACAATATGAGATAAATCGTACGATTTGGTCCGAACTGGTACGAAATCACACGAAATGGTATGAAATGGTACAAACAGGTACGAAATCCTACGAACAGGTACGAACTCAAAAAAATGGTATGAACCCGTACGAGTATGTACAAATGGGCCAAACCGTACGATTTCGTCCGAACTGGTACGAAATCACACGAAATGGTATGAAATGGCACAAACAGGTACGAAATCGTACGAACAGGTACGAACTCGTACGAGTTTGTACAATATGGGCAAAATCGTACGATTTTGTCTTAACTGGTACGAAATCACACGAAATGGTATGAAATGGTACAAACAGGTACGAAATCGTACAAACTCGTACGAGTATGTACAATATGGGCCAAATTGTACGATCTGGTCCGAACAAGTACGAAATCACACGAAATGGTGTTAATAGGTACGAAATCGTACGAAATGGTATGAACTAGTACGAACTCGAAAAAATGGTACGAAATCGTACCAGTTTATACAATATGGGCCAAATCGTACGATTTGGTCCGAACTGGTATGAAATCAAACGAAATGGTATGAAATGGAACAAACAGGTACGAAATCGTACGAACGGGTATAAACTCGTACGAGTTTGTACAATATGGGCCAAATAGTAGGATTTGATCCGAACTGGTATGAACAGGTACGAAACCGTACAAAAAGGTATGAACTAGCACGAACTGATTTGATTCGAACTGGTACGAACAGGTACGAAACCGTACCAAATGGTATGAACTAGCACGAACTCAAAAAAACGGTTCGAAATCGTTCCAGTTTATACAATATGGGCCAAATCGATTTGGCCCGAACTGATACGAAATCACACGAAATGGTATGAAATGGTACAAACAGGTACGTAATCGTACGAACGGGTATACACTCGTACGAGTTTGTACAATATGGGCCAAATTATACGATTTGATCCGAACTGGTACGAACAGGTACGAAATCGTACAAAATGGTATGAACTAGTACGATCTCAAAAAAATGATTCGAAATCGTACCAGTTTATACAATATGGGATAAATCGTACGATTTGGTCCGAACTGGTACGAAATCACACGAAATGGTATGAAATTGTACAAGTAGGTACGAAATCATACGGACGGGTACCAACTCGTACAAGTTTGTACAACATGGGTCAAATTGTACAATTTGGTCCGAACTGGTACAAATTCACACGAAATGGTATGAACAGGTACGAAATCGTGCGAAATGGTATGAACTAGTACGAACTCGAAAAAATGGTACGAGATCGTACCAGTTTATACAATATGGGCCATATCGTACGATTTGGTCTGAACTGGTACGAACAGGTACGAAAACGGTACAAAATGGTATGAACTAGTACGAACTCAAAAAAATGGTTCGAAATCGTACCCGTTTATACAATATGGGATAAATCGTACGATTTAGTCCGAACTGGTACGAAATCACACGAAATGGAATGAAATGGTACAAACAGGTACGAAATCCTACGAATAGGTACGAACTCAAAAAAATGGTACGAACCCGTACGAGTATGTACAATAAGGGCCAAACTGTACGATTTCGTCCAAACTGGTACGAAATCACACGAAATGGTATGAAATGGTACAAACAGGTACGAAATCGTACGAACTCGTACGAGTTTGTACAATATGGGCCAAATCGTACGATTTTGTCTTAACTGGTAGGAAATCACACGAAATGGTATGAAATGGGACAAACAGGTACGAAATCGTACGAACTCGTACGAGTATGTACAATATGGGCCAAATTGTACGATCTGGTCCAAACAAGTACGAAATCACACGAAATGGTGTTAATAGGTACGAAATCGTACGAAATGGTATGAACAAGTACGAACTCGATAAAATGGTACTAAATCGTACCAGTTTATACAATATGGGCCAAATCGTACGATTTGGTCCGAACTGGTATGAAATCAAACGAAATGGTATGAAATGGAACAAACAGGTACGAAATCGTACGAACGGGTATAAACTCGTACGAGTTTGTACAATATGGGCCAAAATAGTAGGATTTGATCCGAACTGGTATGAACAGGTACGAAACAGTACAAAAAGGTATGAACTAGCACGAACTGATTTGATTCGAACTGGTACGAAACCGTACAAAATGGTATGAACTAGCACGAACTCAAAAAAATGGTACGGAATCGTACCAGTTTATACAATATTGGCCAAATCGTACGATTTGGTCCGAACTGGTACGAAATCATACGAAATGGTATGAAATAGTACAAATAGGTACGAACAGGTACGAACTCGAAAAAAAGGTACGAACTCGTATGAGTCTATACAATATGGGCCAAATCGTAAGATTTGGTCCGAACTGGTACGAAATCACACGAAATGGTATGAAATGGTACAAACAAGTACGAAATCGTACGACCTCGTACGAGTATGTACAATATGGGCCAAATTGTACGATTTTGTCCGAAATGGTACAAATAGGTACGAAATCATACGAACAGGTACGAACTCGAAAAAATGGTACGAACTCGTATGAGTCTGTACAATATGGGCCAAATGGTACGAACTTGTACGAAATCACACGAAATGGTATGAAATGGTACAAACAAGTACGAAATCGTACGAACTCTTACGAGTATGTACAATATGGGCCAAAGTTCACGATCTGGTCCGAACAGGTACGAAATCACACGAAATGGTGTTAATAGGTACGAAATCATACGAAATGGTATGAACTAGTACGAACTCGAAAAATTGGTACGAAATCGTACCAGTTTATACAATATCGGCCAAATCGTACGATTTGGTCCGAACTGGTACAAATTCAAACGAAATGGTATGAAATGGAACAAACAGGTACGAAATCGTACGAACGGGTATAAACTTGTACGAGTTTGTACAATATGAGCCAAATAGTAGGATTTGATCCGAACTGGTACGAACAGGTACGAAACCCTACAAAACGGTATGAACTAGTACGAACTCAAAAAAAGGGTTCGAAATCGTACCTGTTTATACAATATGAGATAAATCGTACGATTTGGTCCGAACTGGTACGAAATCACACGAAATGGTATGAAATGGTACAAACAGGTACGAAATCCTACGAACAGGTACGAACTCAAAAAAATGGTATGAACCCGTACGAGTATGTACAAATGGGCCAAACCGTACGATTTCGTCCGAACTGGTACGAAATCACACGAAATGGTATGAAATGGCACAAACAGGTACGAAATCGTACGAACAGGTACGAACTCGTACGAGTTTGTACAATATGGGCAAAATCGTACGATTTTGTCTTAACTGGTACGAAATCACACGAAATGGTATGAAATGGTACAAACAGGTACGAAATCGTACAAACTCGTACGAGTATGTACAATATGGGACAAATTGTACGATCTGGTCCGAACAAGTACGAAATCACACGAAATGGTGTTAATAGGTACGAAATCGTACGAAATGGTATGAACTAGTACGAACTCGAAAAAATGGTACGAAATCGTACCAGTTTATACAATATGGGCCAAATCGTACGATTTGGTCCGAACTGGTATGAAATCAAGCGAAATGGTATGAAATGGAACAAACAGGTACGAAATCGTACGAACGGGTATAAACTCGTACGAGTTTGTACAATATGGGCCAAATAGTAGGATTTGATCCGAACTGGTATGAACAGGTACGAAACCGTACAAAAAGGTATGAACTAGCACGAACTGATTTGATTCGAACTGGTACGAACAGGTACGAAACCGTACCAAATGGTATGAACTAGCACGAACTCAAAAAAACGGTTCGAAATCGTTCCAGTTTATACAATATGGGCCAAATCGATTTGGCCCGAACTGATACGAAATCACACGAAATGGTATGAAATGGTACAAACAGGTACGTAATCGTACGAACGGGTATACACTCGTACGAGTTTGTACAATATGGGCCAAATTATACGATTTGATCCGAACTGGTACGAACAGGTACGAAATCGTACAAAATGGTATGAACTAGTACGATCTCAAAAAAATGATTCGAAATCGTACCAGTTTATACAATATGGGATAAATCGTACGATTTGGTCCGAACTGGTACGAAATCACACGAAATGGTATGAAATTGTACAAGTAGGTACGAAATCATACGGACGGGTACCAACTCGTACAAGTTTGTACAACATGGGTCAAATTGTACAATTTGGTCCGAACTGGTACAAATTCACACGAAATGGTATGAACAGGTACGAAATCGTGCGAAATGGTATGAACTAGTACGAACTCGAAAAAATGGTACGAGATCGTACCAGTTTATACAATATGGGCCATATCGTACGATTTGGTCTGAACTGGTACGAACAGGTACGAAAACGGTACAAAATGGTATGAACTAGTACGAACTCAAAAAAATGGTTCGAAATCGTACCCGTTTATACAATATGGGATAAATCGTACGATTTAGTCCGAACTGGTACGAAATCACACGAAATGGAATGAAATGGTACAAACAGGTACGAAATCCTACGAACAGGTACGAACTCAAAAAAATGGTACGAACCCGTACAAGTATGTACAATATGGGCCAAACCGTACGATTACGTCTGAACTGGTACGAAATCACACGTAATGGTATGAATTGGTACAAACAGGTACGAAATCGTACGAACTGGTACGAGTTTGTACAATATGGGCCAAATCGTACGATTTTGTCTTAACTGGTACGAAATCACCCGAAATGGTATGAAATGGTACAAACAGGTACGAAATCGTACGAACTCGTACGAGTATGTACAATATGGGCCAAATTGTACGATCTGGTCCGAACAAGTACGAAATCACACGAAATGGTGTTAATAGGTACGAAATCGTACGAAATGGTAAGAACAAGTACGAACTCGATAAAATGGTACGAAATCGTACCAGTTTATACAATATGGGCCAAATCGTACGATTTGGTCCGAACTGGTATGAAATCAAACGAAATGGTATGAAATGGAACAAACAGGTACGAAATCGTACGAACGGGTATAAACTCGTACGAGTTTGTACAATATGGGCCAAAATAGTAGGATTTGATCCGAACTGGTATGAACAGGTACGAAACCGTACAAAAAGGTATGAACTAGCACGAACTGATTTGATTCGAACTGGTACGAAACCGAACAAAATGGTATGAACTAGCACGAACTCAAAAAAATGGTACGAAATCGTACCAGTTTATATAATATTGGCCAAATCGTACGATTTGGTCCGAACTTGTACGAAATCATACGAAATGGTATGAAATAGTTCAAATAGGTACGAACAGGTACGAACTCGAAAAAAAGGTACGAACTCGTATGAGTCTATACAATATGGGCCAAATCGTAAGATTTGGTCCGAACTGGTACGAAATCACACGAAATGGTATGAAATGGTACAAACAAGTACGAAATCGTACGAACTCGTACGAGTATGTACAATATGGGCCAAATTGTACGATTTTGTCCGAAATGGTACAAATAGGTACGAAATCATACGAACAGGTACGAACTCGAAAAAATGGTACGAACTCGTATGAGTCTGTACAAAATCGTACAAAATCACACGAAATGGTGTTAATAGGTACGAAATCGTACAAAATGGTATGAACTAGTACGAACTCGAAAAACTGGTACGAAATCGTACCAGTTAATACAATATCGGCCAAATCGTACGATTTGGTCCGAACTGGTACGAATTCAAACGAAATGGTATGAAATGGAACAAACAGGTACGAAATCGTACGAACGGGTATAAACTCGTACGAGTTTGTACAATATGGGCCAAATAGTAGGATTTGATCTGAACAGGTACGAAACGGTACAAAATGGTATGAACTAGTACGAACTCAAAAAAGTGGTTCGAAATCGTACCCGTTTATACAATATGGGATAAATCGTACGATTTAGTCCGAACTGGTACGAAATCACACGAAATGGTATGAAATGGTACAAACAGGTACGAAATCCTACGAACAGGTACGAACTCAAAAAAATGGTACGAACCCGTAGGAGTATGTACAATATGGGCCAAACCGTACGATTACGTCCGAACTGGTACGAAATCACACGAAATGGTATGAAATGGTTCAAACAGGTACGAAATCGTACGAACTGGTACGAGTTTATACAATATGGGCCAAATCGTACGATTTTGTCTTAACTGGTACAAAATCACACGAAATGGTATGAAATGGTACAAACAGGTACGAAATCGTACGAACTCGTACGAGTATGTACAATATGGGCCAAATTGTACCATCTGGTCCGAACAAGTACGAAATCACACGAAATGGTGTTACTAGGTACGAAATCGTACGAAATGGTATGAACTAGTACGAACTCGATAAAATGGTACGAAATCGTACCAGTTTATACAGTATGGGATAAATCGTATGATTTGGTCCAAACTGGTACGAAATCACATGAAATGGTATGAAATAGTACAAGCAGGTACGAAATCGTACAGACGGGTACCAACTCGTACAAGTTTGTACAACATGGGTCAAATTGTACAATTTGGTCCGAACAGGTACAAAATCACACGAAATGGTATGAGGTACAATCAGGTACAAAATTGTACTAACTGGTATGAACTCGAAAGAATGGTATGAACTTGTACGAGTATGTACAATATGGGCCAAATCGTACGATTTGGTCCAAACTGGTACGAAATCACACGAAATGGAATGAAATGGTACAACTAGGTACGAAATCGGACGAACTGGTACGAAGTCGTACGAGTTTGTACCATATAGGCCAAATCGTACGATTTGCTCCGAACTGGTACGAAATCACATGAAATGGTATGAAATGGTACAAAATAGGTACGAACTCATACGAACTCGTACGAAACTCGTACGAGTATGTACAATATGGGCGAAATCGTACGATTTGGTCCGGACTGGTACGAAATCACATGAAATGGTACAAATAGTTACGAAATTGTACGAACTGGTACCAACTCACACGAGTTGGTAAAATATGGGCCAAATCGTACAATTTGGTCCGAACTGGTACGAAATCACACGAGATGGTATGAATAGGTACGAAATGGTACGAACTAGTACGAACTCGAAAAAATGGTACGAAATCTTACCAGTTTATACAATATGGGCCAAATCGTACGATTTGGTCCCAACTGGTACGAAATCATATGAAATTGTATGAAATGGTACAAACAGGTACGAAATCGTACGAACTGGTGCGAACTCGAAAAAATGGTACGAACTCGTACGCGTCTGTACAATATGGGCCAAATTGTACGACTTGGTCCGAACTGGTACGAAATCATACGAAATGGTGTTAATAGGTACGAAATCGTACGAAATGGTATGAATTACTACGAACTCGAATAAATGGTACGAAATCGTACCAGTTTATACAATATTGGCCAAATCGTAAGATTTGGTCTGAACTGGTATGAAATCATACGAAATGGTATGAAATAGTACAAATAGGTACGAACTCTTACGAGTATGTACAATATGGGCCAAAGTTCACGATCTGGTCCGAGCAGGTACGAAATCACACGAAATGGTGTTAATAGGTACGAAATCATACGAAATGGTATGAACTAGTACGAACTCGAAAAATTGGTACGAAATTGTACCGGTTTATACAATATCGGCCAAATCCTACGATTTGGTCCGAACTGGTACGAATTCAAACGAAATGGTATGAAATGGAACAAACAGGTACGAAATCGTACAAAAAGGTATGAACTAGCACGAACTGATTTGATTCGAACTGGTATGAAACCGTACAAAATGGTATGAACTAGCACGAACTCAAAAAAATGGTACGAAATCGTACCAGTTTATACAATATTGGCCAAATCGTACGATTTGGTCCGAACTGGTACGAAATCATACGAAATGGTATGAAATAGTTCAAATAGGTACGAACAGGTACGAACTCGAAAAAAAGGTACGAACTCGTATGAGTCTATACAATATGGGCCAAATCGTAAGATTTGGTCCGAACTGGTACGAAATCACACGAAATGGTATGAAATGGTACAAACAAGTACGAAATCGTACGAACTCGTACGAGTATGTACAATATGGGCCAAATTGTACGATTTTGTCCGAAATGGTACAAATAGGTACGAAATCATACGAACAGGTACGAACTCGAAAAAATGGTACGAACTCGTATGAGTCTGTACAATATGGGCCAAATGGTACGAACTTGTACGAAATCACACGAAATGGTATGAAATGGAACAAACAAGTACGAAATCGTACGAACTCTTACGAGTATGTACAATATGGGCCAAAGTTCACGATCTGGTCCGAACAGGTACGAAATCACACGAAATGGTGTTAATAGGTACGAAATCATACGAAATGGTATGAAATAGTACGAACTCGAAAAATTGGTACGAAATCGTACCAGTTTATACAATATCGGCCAAATCGTACGATTTGGTCCGAACTGGTACGAATTCAAACGAAATGGTATGAAATGGAACAAACAGGTACGAAATCGTACGAACGGGTATAAACTTGTAAGAGTTTGTACAATATGAGCCAAATAGTAGGATTTGATCCGAACTGGTACGAAACCCTACAAAACGGTATGAACTAGTACGAACTCAAAAAAAGGGTTCGAAATCGTACCTATTTATACAATATGAGATAAATCGTACGATTTGGTCCGAACTGGTACGAAATCACACGAAATGGTATGAAATGGTACAAACAGGTACGAAATCCTACGAACAGGTACGAACTCAAAAAAATGGTATGAACCCGTACAAATGGGCCAAACCGTACGATTTCGTCCGAACTGGTACGAAATCACACAAAATGGTATGAAATGGCACAAACAGGTACGCAATCGTACGAACAGGTACGAACTCGTACGAGTTTGTACAATATGGGCAAAATCGTACGATTTTGTCTTAACTGGTACGAAATCACACGAAATGGTATGAAATGGTACAAACAGGTACGAAATCGTACAAACTCGTACGAGTATGTACAATATGGGCCAAATTGTACGATCTGGTCCGAACAAGTACGAAATCACACGAATTGGTGTTAATAGGTACGAAATGGTATGAACAAGTACGAACTCGATAAAATGGTACGAAATCGTACCAGTTTATACAATATGGGCCAAATCGTACGATTTGGTCCAAACTGGTATGAAATCAAATGAAATGGTATGAAATGGAATAAACAGGTACGAAATCGTACGAACGGGTATAAACTCGTACGAGTTTGTACAATATGGGCCAAATAGTAGGATTTGATTCGAACTGGTATGAACAGGTACGAAACCGTACAAAAAGGTATGAACTAGCACGAACTGATTTGATTCGAACTGGTACGAACAGGTACGAAACCGTACCAAATGGTATGAACTAGCACGAACTCAAAAAAACGGTTCGAAATCGTTCCAGTTTATACAATATGGGCCAAATCGATTTGGCATGAACTGATACGAAATCACACGAAATGGTATGAAATGGTACAAACAGGTACGAAATCGTACGAACGGGTATACACTCGTACGAGTTTGTACAATATGGGCCAAATTATACGATTTGATCCGAACTGGTACGAACAGGTACGAAATCGTACAAAATGGTATGAACTAGTACGAACTCAAAAAAATGATTCGAAATCGTACCAGTTTATACAATATGGGATAAATCGTACGATTTGGTTCGAACTGGTACGAAATCACACGAAATGGTATGAAATTGTACAAGCAGGTACGAAATCATACGGACGGGTACCAACTCGTACAAGTTTGTACAACATGGGTCAAATTGTACAATTTGGTCCGAACTGGTACAAATTCACACGAAATGGTATGAACAGGTACGAAATCGTGCGAAATGGTATGAACTAGTACGAACTCGAAAAAATGGTACGAGATCGTACCAGTTTATACAATATGGGCCATATCGTACGATTTGGTCTGAACTGGTACGAACAGGTACGAAAACGGTACAAAATGGTATGAACTAGTATGAACTCAAAAAAATGGTTCGAAATCGTACCCGTTTATACAATATGGGATAAATCGTACGATTTAGTCCGAACTGGTACGAAATCACACGAAATGGTATGAAATGGTACAAACAGGTACGAAATCCTACGAACAGGTACGAACTCAAAAAAATGGTACGAACCCGTACAGGTATGTACAATATGGGCCAAACCGTACGATTACGTCCGAACTGGTACGAAATCACACGAAATGGTATGAAATGGTACAAACAGGTACGAAATCGTACGAACTGGTACGAACTGTTACGAGTTTGTACAATATGGGCCAAATCGTACGATTTTGTCTTAACTTGTACGAAATTACACGAAATGGTATGAAATGGTACAAGCAGGTACGAAATCGTACGAACTCGTACGAGTATGTACAATAAGGGCCAAATTTCACGATCTGGTCCGAACAGGTACGAAATCACACGAAATGGTGTTAATAGGTACGAAATCGTACGAAATGGTATGAACTAGTACGAACTCGAAAAACTGGTACGAACCCGTACGAGTATGTACAATATGGGCCAAACCGTACAATTACGTCCGAACTGGTACGAAATCACACGAAATGGTAAGAAATGGTACAAACAGGTACGAAATCGTGCGAACTGGTACGAACTCGTTTGAGTTTGTACAATATGGGCCAAATCGTACAATATGGTACGAAGTCGTACGAGTTTGTACAATATGGGCCAAATAGTAGGATTTGATCTGAACTGGTACGAAACGGTACAAAATGGTATGAACTAGTACGAACTCAAAAAAATGGTTCGAAATCGTACCCGTTTATACAATATGGGATAAATCGTACGATTTAGTCCGAACTGGTACGAAATCACACGAAATGGTATGAAATGGTACAAACAGGTACGAAATCCTACGAACAGGTACGAACTCAAAAAAATGGTACGAACCCGTACGACTATTGTACAATATGGGCTTTGCCGTACGATTACGTCCGAACTGGTACGAAATCACACGAAATGGTATGAAATGGTACAAACAGGTACGAAATCGTACGAACTGGTACGAACTCGTACGAGTTTGTACAATATGGGCCAAATCGTACGATTTTGTCTTAACTGGTACGAAATCACACGAAATGGTATGAAATGGTACAAACAGGTACGAAATCGTACGAACTCGTACGAGTATCTACAATATGGGCCAAATTGTACCATCTGGTCCGAATAAGTACGAAATCACACGAAATGGTGTTACTAGGTACGAAATCGTACGAAATGGTATGAACTAGTACGAACTCGATAAAATGGTACGAAATCGTACCAGTTTATACAGTATGGGATAAATCGTATGATTTGGTCCGAACTGGTACGAAATCACACGAAATGGTATGAAATAGTACAAGCAGGTACGAAATCGTACAGACGGGTACCAACTCGTACAAGTTTGTACAACATGGGTCAAATTGTACAATTTGGTCCGAAGTGGTACAAAATCACACGAAATGGTTTGAGGTACAATCAGGTACGAAATTGTACTAACTGGTACGAACTCGAAAGAATGGTATGAACTCGTACGAGTATGTACAATATGGGCCAAATCGTACGATTTGGTCCAAATTGGTACGAAATCACACGAAATGGAATGAAATGGTACAACTAGGTACGAAATCGGATGAACTGGTACGAAGTCGTACGAGTATGTACAATATGGGCCAAATCGTACGATTTGCTCCGAACTGGTACGAAACCACATGAAATGGTATGAAATGGTACAAACAGGTACGAACTCATACGAACTCGTACGAAACTCGTACGAGTATGTACAATATGGGCCAAATCGTACGATTTGGTCCGGACTGGTACGAAATCACATGAAATGGTACAAATAGTTACGAAATTGTACGAACTGGTACCAACTCACACGAGTTGGTAAAATATGGGCCAAATCGTACAATTTGGTCCGAACTGGTACGAAATCACACGAGATGGTATGAATAGGTACGAACTAGTACGAACTCGAAAAAATGGTACGAAATCTTACCAGTTTATACAATATGGGCCAAATCGTACGATTTGGTCCCAACTGGTACGAAATCATATGAAATTGTATGAAATGGTACAAACAGGTACGAAATCGTACGAACTGGTGCGAACTCGAAAAAATGGTACGAACTCGTACGAGTCTGTACAATTTGGGCCAAATTGTACGACTTGGTCCGAACTGGTACGAAATCATACGAAATGGTGTTAATAGGTACGAAATCGTACAAAATGATATGAATTAGTACGAACTCGAATAAATGGTACGAAATCGTACCAGTTTATACAATATTGGCCAAATCGTACGATTTGGTCTGAACTGGTACGAAATCATACGAAATGGTATGAAATAGTACAAATAGGTAGGAAATCGTACGAATAGGTACGAACTCAAAAAAAAGTTTCGAACTCGTATTAGTCTGTACAATATGGGCCAAATCGTACGATTTGGTCCGAACTGGTACGAAATCACACGAAATGGTATGAAATGGTACAAACAGGTACGAAATCGTACGAGTATGTACAATATGGGACAAATTGTGAGATTTTGTCCGAACTGGTACAAAATCATACGAAATGGTACAAATAGGTACGAAATCCTACGAACAGGTACGAACTCGAAAAAAAGGTACGAACTCGTATGAGTCTGTACAATATGGGCCAAATGGTACGAACTTGTACGAAATCACACGAAATGGTATGAAATGGTACAAACAGGTACGAACTCGTACGAGTATGTACAATATGGGCCAAATTTCACGATCTGGTCCGACCAGGTACGAAATCACACGAAATGGTGTTAATAGGTATGAAATCGTACGAAATGGTATGAACTAGTACGAACTCGAAAAACTGGTACGAAATCGTACCAGTTAATACAATATCGGTCAAATCGTACGATTTGGTCCGATCTGGTACGAATTCAAACGAAATGGTATGAAATAGAACAAACAGGTACGAAATCGTACGAACGGGTATAAACTCGTACGAGTTTGTACAATATGGGCCAAATAGTAGGATTTGATCTGAACTGGTACGAAACGGTACAAAATGGTATGAACTAGTACGAACTCAAAAAAATGGTTCGAAATCGTACCCGTTTATAGAATATGGGATAAATCGTACGATTTAGTCCGAACTGGTACGAAATCACACGAAACGGTATGAAATGGTACAAACAGGTACGAAATCCTACGAACAGGTACGAACTCAAAAAAATGGTACGAACCCGTACGAGTATGTACAATATGGGCCAAACCGTACGATTACGTCCGAACTGGTACGAAATCACACGAAATGGTATGAAATGGTACAAACAGGTACGAAATCGTACGAACTGGTACGAGTTTGTACAATATGGGCCAAATCGTACGATTTTGTCTTAACTGGTACGAAATCACACGAAATGGTATGAAATGGTACAAACAGGTACGAAATCGTACGAACTCGTACGAGTATCTACAATATGGGCCAAATTGTACCATCTGGTCCGAACAAGTACGAAATCACACGAAATGGTGTTACTAGGTACGAAATCGTACGAAATGGTATGAACTAGTACGAACTCGATAAAATGGTACGAAATCGTACCAGTTTATACAGTATGGGATAAATCGTATGATTTGGTTCGAACTGGTACGAAATCACACGAAATGGTATGAAATAGTACAAGCAGGTACGAAATCGTACAGACGGGTACCAACTCGTACAAGTTTGTACAACATGGGTCAAATTGTACAATTTGGTCCGAAGTGGTACAAAATCACACGAAATGGTATGAGGTACAATCAGGTACGAAATTGTACTAACTGGTACGAACTCGAAAGAATGGTATGAACTCGTACGAGTATGTACAATATGGGCCAAATCGTACGATTTGGTCCAAACTGGTACGAAATCACACGAAATGGAATGAAATGGTACAACTAGGTACGAAATCTGATGAACTGGTACGAAGTCGTACGAGTTTGTACCATATGGGCAAATCGTACGATTTGCTCCGAACTGGTACGAAATCACATGAAATGGTATGAAATGGTACAAACAGGTACGAACTCATACGAACTCGTACGAAACTCGTTCGAGTATGTACAATATGGGCCAAATCGTACGATTTGGTCCGGACTGGTACGAAATCACATGAAATGGTACAAATAGTTACGAAATTGTACGAACTGGTACCAACTCACACGAGTTGGTAAAATATGGGCCAAATCGTACAATTTGGTCCGAACTGGTACGAAATCACACGAGATGGTATGAATAGGTACGAAATGGTACGAACTAGTACGAACTCGAAAAAATGGTACGAAATCTTACCAGTTTATACAATATGGGCCAAATCGTACGATTTGGTCCCAACTGGTACGAAATCATATGAAATTGTATGAAATGGTACAAACAGGTACGAAATCGTACGAACTGGTGCGAACTCGAAAAAATGGTACGAACTCGTACGAGTCTGTATAATTTGGGCCAAATTGTACGACTTGGTCCGAACTGGTACGAAATCATACGAAATGGTGTTAATAGGTACGAAATCGTACAAAATGGTATGAATTAGTACGAACTCGAATAAATGGTACGAAATCGTACCAGTTTATACAATATTGGCCAAATCGTACGATTTGGTCTGAACTGGTACGAAATCATACGAAATGGTATGAAATAGTACAAATAGGTAGGAAATCGTACGAATAGGTACGAACTCGAAAAAAAGTTTCGAACTCGTATTAGTCTGTACAATATGGGCCAAATCGTACGATTTGGTCCGAACTGGTACGAAATCACACGAAATGGTATGAAATGGTACAAACAGGTACGAAATCGTACGAACTCGTACGAGTATGTACAATATGGGACAAATTGTGAGATTTTGTCCGAACTGGTACAAAATCATACGAAATGGTACAAATAGGTACGAAATCCTACAAACAGGTACGAACTCGAAAAAAAGGTACGAACTCGTATGAGTCTGTACAATATGGGCCAAATGGTACGAACTTGTACGAAATCACACGAAATGGTATGAAGTGGTACAAACAGGTACGAAATCGTACGAACTCGTACGAGTATGTACAATATGGACCAAATTTCACGATCTGGTCCGAACAGGTACGAAATCACACGAAATGGTGTTAATAGGTATGAAATCGTACGAAATGGTATGAACTAGTACGAACTCGAAAAACTGGTACGAAATCGTACCAGTTAATACATTATCGGCCAAATCGTACGATTTGGTCCGAACTGGTACGAATTCAAACGAAATGGTATGAAATAGAACAAACAGGTACGAAATCGTACGAACGGGTATAAACTCGTACGAGTTTGTACAATATGGGCCAAATAGTAGGATTTGATCTGAACTGGTACGAAACGGTACAAAATGGTATGAACTAGTACGAACTCAAAAAAATGGTTCGAAATCGTACCCGTTTATACAATATGGGATAAATCGTACGATTTAGTCCGAACTGGTACGAAATCACACGAAATGGTATGAAATGGTACAAACAGGTACGAAATCCTACGAACAGGTACGAACTCAAAAAAATGGTACGAACCCGTACGACTATTGTACAATATGGGCTTTGTCGTACGATTACGTCCGAACTGGTACGAAATCACACGAAATGGTATGAAATGGTACAAACAGGTACGAAATCGTACGAACTGGTACGAACTCGTACGAGTTTGTACAATATGGGCCAAATCGTACGATTTTGTCTTAACTGGTACGAAATCACACGAAATGGTATGAAATGGTACAAACAGGTACGAAATCGTACGAACTCGTACGAGTATCTACAATATGGGCCAAATTGTACCATCTGGTCCGAACAAGTACGAAATCACACGAAATGGTGTTACTAGGTACGAAATCGTACGAAATGGTATGAACTAGTACGAACTCGATAAAATGGTACGAAGTCGTACCAGTTTATACAGTATGGGATAAATCGTATGATTTGGTCCGAACTGGTACGAAATCACACGAAATGGTATGAAATAGTACAAGCAGGTACGAAATCGTACGGACGGGTACCAACTCGTACAAGTTTGTACAACATGGGTCAAATTGTACAATTTGGTCCCAACTGGTACAAAATCACACGAAATGGTATGAGGTACAATCAGGTACGAAATTGTACTAACTGGTACGAACTCGAAAGAATGGTATGAACTCGTACGAGTATGTACAAAATGGGCCAAATCGTACGATTTGGTCCAAACTGGTACGAAATCACACGAAATGGAATGAAATGGTACAACTAGGTACGAAATCGGACGAACTGGTACGAAGTCGTACGAGTTTGTACCATATGGGCCAAATCGTACGATTTGCTCCGAACTGGTACGAAATCACATGAAATGGTACAAACAGGTACGAACTCATACGAACTCGTACGAAACTCGTTCGAGTATGTACAATATGGGCCAAATCGTACGATTTGGTCCGGACTGGTACGAAATCACATGAAATGGTACAAATAGTTACGAAATTGTACGAACTGGTACCAACTCACACGAGTTGGTAAAATATGGGCCAAATCGTACAATTTGGTCCGAACTGGTACGAAATCACACGAGATGGTATGAATAGGTACGAAATGGTACGAACTAGTACGAACTCGAAAAAATGGTACGAAATCTTACCAGTTTATACAATATGGGCCAAATCGTACGATTTGGTCCCAACTGGTACGAAATCATATGAAATTGTATGAAATGGTACAAACAGGTACGAAATCGTACGAACTGGTGCGAACTCCAAAAAATGGTACGAACTCGTACGCGTCTGTACAATATGGGCCAAATTGTACGACTTGGTCCGAACTGGTACGAAATCATACGAAATGGTGTTAATAGGTACGAAATCGTACGAAATGGTATGAATTAGTACGAACTCGAATAAATGGTACGAAATCGTACCAGTTTATACAATATTGGCCAAATCGTACGATTTGGTCTGAACTGGTACGAAATCATACGAAATGGTATGAAATAGTACAAATAGGTAGGAAATCGTACGAACAGGTACGAACTTGAAAAAAAGTTACGAACTCGTATGAGTCTGTACAATATGGGCCAAATCGTACGATTTGGTCCGAACTGGTACGAAATAACACGAAATGGTATGAAATGGTACAAACAGGTACGAAATCGTACGAGTATGTACAATATGGGACAAATTGTGAGATTTTGTCCGAACTGGTACAAAATCATACGAAATGGTACAAATAGGTACGAAATCCTACGAACAGGTACGAACTCGAAAAAAAGGTACGAACTCGTATGAGTCTGTACAATATGGGCCAAATCGTACGATTTGGTCCGAACTGGTACGAAATCACACGGAATGGTATGAAATGGTACAAATAGGTACGAAATCCTACGAACAGGTACGAACTCGAAAAAAAGGTACGAACTCGTATGAGTCTGTACAATATGGGCCAAATGGTACGAACTTGTTCGAAATCACACGAAATGGTATGAAATGGTACAAACAGGTACGAAATCGTACGAACTCGTACGAGTATGTACAATATGGGCCAAATTTCACGATCTGGTCCGAACAGGTACGAAATCACACGAAATGGTATGAACTAGTACGAACTCGAAAAACTGGTACGAAATCGTACCAGTTAATACAATATCGGCCAATTCGTACGATTTGGTCCGAACTGGTACGAATTCAAACGAAATGGTATGAAATAGAACAAACAGGTACGAAATCGTACGAACGGGTATAAACTCGTACGAGTTTGTTCAATATGGGCCAAATTACACGATTTGATCCGAACTGGTACGAACAGGTACGAAACGGTACAAAATGGTATGAACTAGTACGAACTCAAAAAAATTATTCGAAATCGTACCAGTTTATACAATATGGGATAAATCGTACGATTTGGTCCGAACTGGTACGAAATCACACGAAATGGTATGAAATAGTACAAGCAGGTACGGAATCGTATGGACGGGTACCAACTCGTACATGTTTGTACAACATGGGTCAAATTGTACAATTTGGTCCGAACTGGTACAAAATCACACGAAATGGTATGAACTGGTACGAAATCGTTCGAAATGGTAACAACTAGTACAAACTCGAAAAAATGGTACGAGATCGTACCAGTTTATACAATTTGGGCCATATCGTACGATTTGGTCCGAACTGGTACGAATTCAAACAAAATGGTATGAAATGGAACAAACAGGTACAAAATCGTACGAACGGGTATAAACTCGTACGAGTTTGTACAATATGGGCCAAATAGTACGATTTGATCCGAACTGGTACGAACGGGTACGAAACCGTATGAACTAGTACGAACTCAAAAAAATGGTTCGAAATCGTACCCGTTTATACAATATGGGATAAATCGTACGATTTTGTCTTAACTGGTAAGAAATCACACGAAATGGTAAGAAATGGTACAAACAGGTACGAAATCGTACGAACTCGTACGAGCATGTACAATATGGGCCAATTTGTACGATCTGGTCCGAACAAGTACGAAATCACACGAAATGGTGTTAATAGGTACGAAATCCTACGAAATTGTATGAACTAGAACGAACTCGATAAAATTGTACGAAATCGTACCAGTTTATACAATATGGGCCAAATCGTACGATTTGGTCCGAACTGGTATGAAATCAAACGAAATGGTATGAAATGGAACAAACAGGTACGAAATCGTACGAACGGGTATAAACTCGTACGAGTTTGTATAGTATGGGCCAAATAGTAGGATTTGATCCGAACTGGTACGAACAGGTACGAAATCGTACAAAATGGTATCAACTAGTGTGAACTCAAAAAAATGATTCGAAATCGTACCAGTTTATACAGTATGGGATAAATCGTATGATTTGGTCCGAACTGGTACGAAATCACACGAAATGGTATGAAATAGTACAAGCAGGTACGAAATCGTACGGACGGGTACCAACTCGTACAAGTTTGTACAACATGGGTCAAATTGTACAATTTGGTCCGAACTGGTACAAAATCACACGAAATGGTATGAACAGGTACGAAATCGTTCGAAATGGTATGAACTAGTACGAACTCGAAAAAATGGTACGAGATCGTACCAGTTTATATAATATGGGCCATATCGTACGATTTGGTCCGAACTGGTACGAAATCACACGAAATGGTATGAGATGGTACACACAGGTACGAACTCGTACGAGTATGTACAATATGGGCCAAATTGTACGATTTTGTCTGAAATGGTACAAATAGGTACGAAATCATACGAACAGGTACGAAATCGAAAAAATGGTACGAACTCGTATGAGTCTGTACAATATGGGCCAAATGGTACGAACTTGTACGAAATCACACGAAATGGTATGAAATAGTACAAACAGGTACGAACTCGTACGAGTATGTACAATATGGGCCAAATTTCATGATCTGGTCCGAACAGGTACGAAATCACACGAAATGGTGTCAATAGGTACGAAATCATACGAAATGGTAAGAACTAGTACGAACTCGAAAAATTGGTACGAAATCGTACCAGTTTATACAATATCGGCCAAATCGTACGATTTGGTCCGAACTGGTACGAATTCAAACGAAATGGTGTGAAATGGAAAAAACAGGTACGAAATCGTACGAACGGGTATAAACTCGTACGAGTTTGTACAATATGGGCCAAATAGTAGGATTTGATCCGAACTGGTACGAACAGGTACGAAACCGTACAAAATGGTATGAACTAGTACAAACTCAAAAAAATGGTTCAAAATCGTACCCGTTTATACAATATGGGATAAATCGTACGATTTGGTCCGAACTGGTACGAAATCACACGAAATGGTATGAAATGGTACAAACAAGTACGAAATCCTACGAACAGGTACGAACTCAAAAAAATGGTACGAACCCGTACGAGTATGTACAATATGGGCCAAACCGTACGATTTCGTCCGAACTGGTACGAAATCCCACGAAATGGTATGAAATAGTACAAACAGGTACGAAATCGTACGCACTGGTACGAACTCGTACGAGTTTGTACAATATGGGCCAAATCGTACGATTTTGTCTTAACTGGTACGAAATCACACGAAATGGTATGAAATGGTACAAACAGGTACGAAATCGTACGAACTCGTTCGAGTATGTACAATATGGGCCAAATTGTACGATCTGGTCCGAACAAGTACGAAATCACACAAAAGGGTGTTAATAGGTACGAAATCGTACGAAATGGTATGAACTAGTACGAACTCGATAAAATGGTACGAAATCGTACCAGTTTATACAATATGGGCCAAATCGTACGATTTGGTCCGAACTGGTATGAAATCAAACGAAATGGTATGAAATGGAATAAACAGGTACGAAATCGTACGAACGGGTATAAACTCGTACGAGTTTGTACAATATGGGCCAAATAGTAGGATTTGATCCGAACTGGTAAGAACAGGTACGAAACCGTACAAAAAGGTATGAACTAGCACGAACTGATTTGATCCGAACAGGTACGAAACCGTACAAAATGGTATGAACTAGCACGAACTCAAAAAAACGGTTCGAAATCGTTCCAGTTTTTACAATATGGGCCAAATCGTACGATTTGGTCCGAATTGGTACGAAATCACACGAAATGGTATGAAATGGTACAAAGAGGTACGAAATCGTACGAACGGGTATAAACTCGTACGAGTTTGTACAATATGGGCCAAATTATACGATTTGATCCGAACTGGTACGAATAGGTATGAAATCGTACAAAATGGTATCAACTAGTGTGAACTCAAAAAAATGATTCGAAATCGTACCAGTTTATACAGTATGGGATAAATCGTATGATTTGGTCCGAACTTGATGGCAAACTAGGAAAGACCGCGTTGATAATGAGACTTAAAAGAAGGATATTGACGCCACACTCAAGAAATAGATGAGAAGGTGAGTGATAAGTCATGGATTTTGATCGCCACAAGTTGCCTTGATAAGATCAATTTGGTTCTTTAACCCAAGAACACAAGGGAAGCTCTCACAAATGGAGGAAACTCAATTTTCATTCATATTCATAATCTGATTTGTGTAGTACAAAAGATCCCTATTTATAGGCTAAACTCACAACCTTTGGAAACCTAAAGTGACTCTTGAAATAAACTAAATAAATTTCCACTATCATGCATTTATCAAATAAATTGATAAGTGCATTTACATTATTCAATACCTAGTAAATAAACATAATTATAAAAATAAAACTCCACTAGTCATCATAAGGACTTTACAAGCCTTTAAAACCGACAAACTAACTTAGGAAAGATCAAAAGACACCTAAAATTATTTAATTAAAATTAAATACGAAAATTAAAAATAAAATAGGAAATATTAGTTATTCCATGATTGCTCTTATTGATGTGTTTTGGCTTCTAAAATGTTGGAGCTGAATATTTTTCTTTATAGAATTCCTTCCACATGCTTAGGGAACTCGTGCTCTCATCATTCTCCCATTCTTCGAAAGGATTTGTCCTCAAATCCAAACCTGCATAATAAACTAAAGGGTTATTTAAAAAAATTCTACAAGTTTTCATTCCCCTTTGGTTTTTAAATGCATTCTTTTTTTTCCCCTTTGCAAACTTCCAATCTTTCACAATATCACCAACAGTATTTTTCTGTAGTTCTTCCTCTATTTCTTTGATTATCTTTTGTTCTCTCTCAGAAGTAGAAATTGTCTCTTCCTCTACTTCCTCTTCTACCTCCATTGGAGATAAAGATACTTGAGTAAATTGAATAGCATTTGAACTAGACAAAGAAATATTAGAGTGAATGGTTGGTGACTCTTGGACTTTACAAAGATGGTCACAAAATATTTCTGCAATCACTCTTTCTATTTTCTCCTCTAATTTTTTTTCTCTCAGTTTCTTCTTTTCTCTGAAGGCTAACTTTTCTACTCTTTCTGCCTCTTTTTTTAGCCCATTTTCATAAAGGTATTTCACATATGCAGGATCCATCACAAAATCTCTAATGTATATACCATAATCCCTTTGCCTTCTCTCCATCATAAACAAAAAAAATAGTGAGTAGAACCTAAGCTTTGATACCAAATGATGGCAAACTAGGAAAGACCGCGTTGATAATGAGACTTAAAAGAAGGATATTGACGCCACACTCAAGAAATAGATGAGAAGGTGAGTGATAAGTCATGGATTTTGATCGCCACAAGTTGCCTTGATAAGATCAATTTGGTTCTTTAACCCAAGAACACAAGGGAAGCTCTCACAAATGGAGGAAACTCAATTTTCATTCATATTCATAATCTGATTTGTGTAGTACAAAAGATCCCTATTTATAGGCTAAACTCACAACCTTTGGAAACCTAAAGTGACTCTTGAAATAAACTAAATAAATTTCCACTATCATGCATTTATCAAATAAATTGATAAGTGCATTTACATTATTCAATACCTAGTAAATAAACATAATTATAAAAATAAAACTCCACTAGTCATCATAAGGACTTTACAAGCCTTTAAAACCGACAAACTAACTTAGGAAAGATCAAAAGACACCTAAAATTATTTAATTAAAATTAAATACGAAAATTAAAAATAAAATAGGAAATATTAGTTATTCCATGATTGCTCTTATTGATGTGTTTTGGCTTCTAAAATGTTGGAGCTGAATATTTTTCTTTATAGAATTCCTTCCACATGCTTAGGGAACTCGTGCTCTCATCAGAACTGGTACGAAATCACACGAAATGGTATGAAATAATACAAGCAGGTACGAAATCGTACGGACGGGTACCAACTCGTACAAGTTTGTACAACATGGGTCAAATTGTACAATTTGGTCCGAACTGGTACAAAATCACACGAAATGGTATGAACAGGTACGAAATCGTTCGAAATGGTATGAACTAGTACGAACTCGAAAAAATGGTACGAGATCGTACCGGTTTATATAATATGGGCCATATCGTACGATTTGGTCCGAACTGGTACGAAATCACACGAAATGGTATGAGATGGTACACACAGGTACGAACTCGTACGAGTATGTACAATATGGGCCAAATTGTACGATTTTGTCTGAAATGGTACAAATAGGTACGAAATCATACGAACAGGTACGAACTCGAAAAAATGGTACGAACTCGTATGAGTCTGTACAATATGGGCCAAATGGTACGAACTTGTACGAAATCATACGAAATGGTACAAACAGGTACGAAATCGTACGAACTCGTACGAGTATGTACAAAATGGGCCAAATTTCATGATCTGGTCCGAACAGGGACGAAATCACACGAAATGGTGTTAATAGGTACGAAATCATACAAAATGGTATGAACTAGTACGAACTCGAAAAATTGGTACGAAATCGTACCAGTTTATACAATATCGGCCAAATCGTACGATTTGGTCCGAACTGGTACGAATTCAAACGAAATGGTGTGAAATGGAACAAACAGGTACGAAATCGTACGAACGGGTATAAACTCGTACGAGTTTGTACAATATGGGCCAAATAGTAGGATTTGATCCGAACTGGTATGAAACCGTACAAAATGGTATGAACTAGTACAAACTCAAAAAAATGGTTCAAAATCGTACCCGTTTATACAATATGGGATAAATCGTACGATTTGGTCCGAACTGGTACGAAATCACACGAAATGGTATGAAATGGTACAAACAGGTACGAAATCCTACGAACAGGTACGAACTCAAAAAAATGGTACGAACCCGTACGTGATGACCACCTTGTGGTGAAAATTGGTCATTTCTTTGATTTTCAATAGAAAGTCTGGTTGTTTCTTATGTTTTTGTATTTTTGGGTTTAGGATGGAAGAAAATGAAAAAGGAAACTTGAAATTTTCGTGGTCTTTGTAAAGTAGTGCTTATGCTCACACTAGTTAACAATTGGTGTGAATTTGGTGAAAGAAATGGAATGAAAGGAAAGGGGCGCCACCTTGTCTAATCCAAGACTAGGATAAGCCTATGAATGTGAGGATCACCACAAGAAAAGGAGTTCTTGATATGATCAAAGTTTGGTCCAATCCAGAACCTAGAGAGTATGAACTCAAAATGTTGTTAAAATCTTTGTTAAAAACCTCAGCTACACTTACACTCTCTATTTGTAATAAGAGAGTGCTTGTTGTTACAAAGAAAGAAGACCAAAAGCTATTACAATACCCTAAGCCTATGCTAATTTCGAAATTAGCTAATAGGAATCCTAAGCTAGTGTAATAAAACTCAATTACAAGTAATTACAAGCAATTCAAGTCTAGGAGTTGTTACACAAACACATATTAATGGAAATTACACTCTTTGATGCACTAATAATGAGATGTTGTAGAATAAATTCCATTGTCTTGTAACTCCTCTCTCCTTAATGTGCCTTTGATGAGATGTTGGAGAATTAATCCTATTGTCTTGTAACTCCTTGGCTTTGATTGTCATGAATGCCTTTCTTTGATTCCAACAATTATTGACTCTATCTCCACACTTGAAGTGGATTAAACACACCAAAAATAAATTAACTAAGTGCATGGTTCCCAAATATATCAATTGGTCACATGCAATTTTATTCAATTAAAATAGAAACTCCTTTTAAGTCATGCAACTAGCGCCTTCTCCATAGCTTGTATGACAAGCATGGTTTTTGGTGCAATTACTTCCTTGCCCTCATTTGAATTTGCCTTGGTGATGAACTGGACTAGACTCTCTTGGACTCTCCTTGCCCTTGCTCTAGTTATTGGACCTCCTAAGCTTTGCAAGGCATCTTGATGCTCTATGTCCTCATCAGTACGAGTATGTACAATATGGGCCAAACCGTACGATTTCGTCCGAACTAGTACGAAATCACACGAAATGGTATGAAATGGTACAAACAGGTACGAAATCGTACGAACTGGTACGAACTCATACGAGTTTGTAAATATGGGCCAAATCGTACGATTTTGTCTTAACTGGTAAGAAATCACACGAAATGGTATGAAATGGTACAAACAGGTACGAAATCGTACGAGTATGTACAATATGGGCCAAATTGTACGATCTGGTCCGAACAAGTACGAAATCACACGAAATGGTGTTAATAGGTACGAAATCGTACGAAATGGTATGAACTAGTACGAACTCGATAAAATGGTACGAAATCGTACCAGTTTATACAATATGGGCCAAATCGTACGATTTGGTCCGAACTGGTATGAAATCAAACGAAATGGTATGAAATGGAACAAACAGGTACGAAATCGTACGAACGAGTATAAACTCGTACGAGTTTGTACAATATGGGCCAAATAGTAGGATTTGATCCGAACTGGTAAGAACAGGTACGAAACCGTACAAAAAAGTATGAACTAGCACGAACTGATTTGATCCGAACTGGTACGAACAGGTACGAAACCGTACAAAATGGTATGAACTAGCACGAACTCAAAAAAATGGTTCGAAATCGTTCCAGTTTATACAATATGGGCCAAATCGTACGATTTGGTCCGAATTGGTACGAAATCACACGAAATGGTATGAAATGGTACAAAGAGGTACGAAATCGTACGAACGGGTATAAACTCGTACGAGTTTGTACAATATGGGCCAAATTATACGATTTGATCCGAACTGGTACGAACAGGTACGAAATCGTACAAAATGGTATGAACTAGTATGAATTCAAAAAAATGATTCGAAATCGTACCAGTTTATACAGTATGGGATAAATCGTATGATTTGGTCCGAACTGGTACGAAATCACACGAAATGGTATGAAATAGTACAAGCAGGTACGAAATCGTACGGACGGGTACCAACTCGTACAAGTTTGTACAACATGGGTCAAATTGTACAATTTGGTCCGAACTGGTACAAAATCACACGAAATGGTATGAACAGGTACGAAATCGTTCGAAATGGTATGAACTAGTACGAACTCGAAAAAATGGTACGAGATCGTACCAGTTTATATAATATGGGCCATATCGTACGATTTGGTCCGAACTGGTACGAAATCACACGAAATGGTATGAGATGGTACACACAGGTATCAACTCGTACGAGTATGTACAATATGGGCCAAATTGTACGATTTTGTCTGAAATGGTACAAATAGGTACAAAATCATACGAACAGGTACGAACTCGAAAAAATGGTACGAACTCGTATGAGTCTGTACAATATGGGCCAAATGGTACGAACTTGTACGAAATCACACGAAGTGGTATGAAATGGTACAAACAGGTACGAAATCGTACGAACTCGAACGAGTATGTACAATATGGGCCAAATTTCATGATCTGGTCCGAACAGGTACGAAATCACACGAAATGGTGTTAATAGGTACGAAATCATACGAAATGGTATGAACTAGTACGAACTCGAAAAATTGGTACGAAATCGTACCATTTTATACAATATCGGCCAAATCGTACGATTTGGTCCGAACTGGTACGAATTCAAACGAAATGGTGTGAAATGGAACAAACAGGTACGAAATCGTACGAACGGGTATAAACTCGTACGAGTTTGTACAATATGGGCCAAATAGTAGGATTTGATCCAAACTGGTACGAACAGGTACGAAACCGTACAAAATGGTATGAACTAGTACAAACTCAAAAAAATGGTATGAAATGGTACAAACAGGTACGAAATCGTACGAACTGGTACGAACTCGTACGAGTTTGTACAATATGGGCCAAATCGTACGATTTTGTCTTAACTGGTACGAAATCACACGAAATCGTATGAAATGGTACAAACAGGTACGAAATCGGACGAACTCGTTCGAGTATGTACAAAATGGGTAAAATTGTACGATCTGGTCCGAACAAGTACGAAATCACACGAAATGGTGTTAATAGGTACGAAATGGTATGAACTAGTACGAACTCGATAAAATGGTACGAAATCGTACCAGTTTATACAATATGGGCCAAATCGTACGATTTGGTCCGAACTGGTATGAAATCAAACGAAATGGTATGAAATGGAACAAACAGGTACGAAATCGTACGAACGAGTATAAACTCGTACGAGTTTGTACAATATGGGCCAAATAGTAGGATTTGATCCGAACTGGTAAGAACAGGTACGAAACCGTACAAAAAAGTATGAACTAGCACGAACTGATTTGATCCGAACTGGTACGAACAGGTACGAAACCGTACAAAATGGTATGAACTAGCACGAACTCAAAAAAATGGTTCGAAATCGTTCCAGTTTATACAATATGGGCCAAATCGTACGATTTGGTCCGAATTGGTACGAAATCACACGAAATGGTATGAAATGGTACAAAGAGGTACGAAATCGTACGAATGGGTATAAACTCGTACGAGTTTGTACAATATGGGCCAAATTATACGATTTGATCCGAACTGGTACGAACAGGTACGAAATCGTACAAAATGGTATGAACTAGTATGAACTCAAAAAAATGATTCGAAATCGTACCAGTTTATACAGTATGGGATAAATCGTATGATTTGGTCCGAACTGGTACGAAATCACACGAAATGGTATGAAATAGTACAAGCAGGTACGAAATCGTACGGACGGGTACCAACTCGTACAAGTTTGTACAACATGGGTCAGATTGTACAATTTGGTCCGAACTGGTACAAAATCACACGAAATGGTATGAACAGGTACGAAATCGTTCGAAATGGTATGAACTAGTACGAACTCGAAAAAATGGTACGAGATCGTACCAGTTTATATAATATGGGCCATATCGTACGATTTGGTCCGAACTGGTACGAAATCACACGAAATGGTATGAGATGGTACACACAGGTATCAACTCGTACGAGTATGTACAATATGGGCCAAATTGTACGATTTTGTCTGAAATGGTACAAATAGGTACAAAATCATACGAACAGGTACGAACTCGAAAAAATGGTACGAACTCGTATGAGTCTGTACAATATGGGCCAAATGGTACGAACTTGTAAGAAATCACACGAAGTGGTATGAAATGGTACAAACAGGTACGAAATCGTACGAACTCGTACGAGTATGTACAATATGGGCCAAATTTCATGATCTGGTCCGAACAGGTACGAAATCACACGAAATGGTGTTAATAGGTACGAAATCATACGAAATGGTATGAACTAGTACGAACTCGAAAAATTGGTACGAAATCGTACCATTTTATACAATATCGGCCAAATCGTACGATTTGGTCCGAACTGGTACGAATTCAAACGAAATGGTGTGAAATGGAACAAGCAGGTACGAAATCGTACGAACGGGTATAAACTCGTACGAGTTTGTACAATATGGGCCAAATAGTAGGATTTGATCCAAACTGGTACGAACAGGTACGAAACCGTACAAAATGGTATGAACTAGTACAAACTCAAAAAAATGGTTCAAAATCGTACCCGTTTATACAATATGGGATAAATCGTACGATTTGGTCCGAACTGGTACGAAATCACACGAAATGGTATGAAATCGTACAAACAGGTACGAAATCCTACGAACAGGTACGAACTCAAAAAAATGGTACGAACCCGTACGAGTATGTACAATATGGGCCAAACCGTACGATTTCGTCCGAACTGGTACGAAATCACACGAAATGGTATGAAATGGTACAAACAGGTACGAAATCGTACGAACTCGTACGAGTATGTACAATATGGGCCAAATTTCATGATCTGGTCCGAACAGGTACGAAATCACACGAAATGGTGTTAATAGGTACGAAATCATACGAAATGGTATGAACTAGTACGAACTCGAAAAATTGGTACGAAATCGTACCATTTTATACAATATCGGCCAAATCGTACGATTTGGTCCGAACTGGTACGAATTCAAACGAAATGGTGTGAAATGGAACAAACAGGTACGAAATCGTACGAACGGGTATAAACTCGTACGAGTTTGTACAATATGGGCCAAATAGTAGGATTTGATCCAAACTGGTACGAACAGGTACGAAACCGTACAAAATGGTATGAACTAGTACAAACTCAAAAAAAATGGTTCAAAATCGTACCCGTTTATACAATATGGGATAAATCGTACGATTTGGTCCGAACTGGTACGAAATCACACGAAATGGTATGAAATGGTACAAACAGGTACGAAATCCTACGAACAGGTACGAACTCAAAAAAATGGTACGAACCCGTACGAGTATGTACAATATGGGCCAAACCATACGATTTCGTCCAAACTGGTACGAAATCACACGAAATGGTATGAAATGGTACAAACAGGTACGAAATCGTACGAACTGGTACGAACTCGTACGAGTTTGTACAATATGGGCCAAATCGTACGATTTTGTCTTAACTGGTACGAAATCACACGAATTCGTATGAAATGGTACAAACAGGTACGAAATCGTACGAACTCGTTCGAGTATGTACAAAATGGGTAAAATTGTACGATCTGGTCCGAACAAGTACGAAATCACACGAAATGGTGTTAATAGGTACGAAATCGTACGAAATGGTATGAACTAGTACGAACTCGATAAAATGGTACGAAATCGTACCAGTTTATACAATATGGGCCAAATCGTACGATTTGGTCCGAACTGGTATGAAATCAAACGAAATGGTATGAAGTGGAACAAACAGGTACGAATTCGTACGAACGGGTATAAACTCGTACGAGTTTGTACAATATGGGCCAAATAGTAGGATTTGATCCGAACTGGTAAGAACAGGTACGAAACCGTACAAAAAGGTATGAACTAGCACGAACTGATTTGATCCGAACTGGTACGAACAGGTACGAAACCGTACAAAATGGTATGAACTAGCACGAACTCAAAAAAATGGTTCGAAATCGTTCCAGTTTATACAATATGGGCCAAATCGTACGATTTTGTCCGAATTGGTACGAAATCACACGAAATGGTACAAAGAGGTACGAAATCGTACGAACGGGTATAAACTCGTACGAGTTTGTACAATATGGGCCAAATTATACGATTTGATCCGAACTGGTACGAACAGGTACGAAATCGTACAAAATGGTATGAACTAGTATGAACTCAAAAAAATGATTCGAAATCGTACCAGTTTATACAGTATGGGATAAATCGTATGATTTGGTCCGAACTGGTACGAAATCACACGAAATGGTATGAAATAGTACAAGCAGGTACGAAATCGTACGGACGGGTACCAACTCGTACAAGTTTGTACAACATGGGTCAGATTGTATAATTTGGTCCGAACTGGTACAAAATCACACGAAATGGTATGAACAGGTACGAAATCGTTCGAAATGGTATGAACTAGTACGAACTCGAAAAAATGGTACGAGATCGTACCAGTTTATATAATATGGGCCATATCGTACGATTTGGTCCGAACTGGTACGAAATCACACGAAATGGTATGAGATGGTACACACAGGTATCAACTCGTACGAGTATGTACAATATGGGCCAAATTGTACGATTTTGTCTGAAATGGTACAAATAGGTACAAAATCATACGAACAGGTACGAACTCGAAAAAATGGTACGAACTCGTATGAGTCTGTACAATATGGGCCAAATGGTACGAACTTGTAAGAAATCACACGAAGTGGTATGAAATGGTACAAACAGGTACGAAATCGTACGAACTCGTACGAGTATGTACAATATGGGCCAAATTTCATGATCTGGTCCGAACAGGTACGAAATCACACGAAATGGTGTTAATAGGTACGAAATCATACGAAATGGTATGAACTAGTACGAACTCGAAAAATTGGTACGAAATCGTACCATTTTATACAATATCGGCCAAATCGTACGATTTGGTCCGAACTGGTACGAATTCAAACGAAATGGTGTGAAATGGAACAAGCAGGTACGAAATCGTACGAACGGGTATAAACTCGTACGAGTTTGTACAATATGGGCCAAATAGTAGGATTTGATCCAAACTGGTACGAACAGGTACGAAACCGTACAAAATGGTATGAACTAGTACAAACTCAAAAAAATGGTTCAAAATCGTACCCGTTTATACAATATGGGATAAATCGTACGATTTGGTCCGAACTGGTACGAAATCACACGAAATGGTATGAAATCGTACAAACAGGTACGAAATCCTACGAACAGGTACGAACTCAAAAAAATGGTACGAACCCGTACGAGTATGTACAATATGGGCCAAACCGTACGATTTCGTCCGAACTGGTACGAAATCACACGAAATGGTATGAAATGGTACAAACAGGTACGAAATCGTACGAACTCGTACGAGTATGTACAATATGGGCCAAATTTCATGATCTGGTCCGAACAGGTACGAAATCACACGAAATGGTGTTAATAGGTACGAAATCATACGAAATGGTATGAACTAGTACGAACTCGAAAAATTGGTACGAAATCGTACCATTTTATACAATATCGGCCAAATCGTACGATTTGGTCCGAACTGGTACGAATTCAAACGAAATGGTGTGAAATGGAACAAACAGGTACGAAATCGTACGAACGGGTATAAACTCGTACGAGTTTGTACAATATGGGCCAAATAGTAGGATTTGATCCAAACTGGTACGAACAGGTACGAAACCGTACAAAATGGTATGAACTAGTACAAACTCAAAAAAAATGGTTCAAAATCGTACCCGTTTATACAATATGGGATAAATCGTACGATTTGGTCCGAACTGGTACGAAATCACACGAAATGGTATGAAATGGTACAAACAGGTACGAAATCCTACGAACAGGTACGAACTCAAAAAAATGGTACGAACCCGTACGAGTATGTACAATATGGGCCAAACCAGTACGATTTCGTCCAAACTGGTACGAAATCACACGAAATGGTATGAAATGGTACAAACAGGTACGAAATCGTACGAACTGGTACGAACTCGTACGAGTTTGTACAATATGGGCCAAATCGTACGATTTTGTCTTAACTGGTACGAAATCACACGAATTCGTATGAAATGGTACAAACAGGTACGAAATCGTACGAACTCGTTCGAGTATGTACAAAATGGGTAAAATTGTACGATCTGGTCCGAACAAGTACGAAATCACACGAAATGGTGTTAATAGGTACGAAATCGTACGAAATGGTATGAACTAGTACGAACTCGATAAAATGGTACGAAATCGTACCAGTTTATACAATATGGGCCAAATCGTACGATTTGGTCCGAACTGGTATGAAATCAAACGAAATGGTATGAAATGGAACAAACAGGTACGAAATCGTACGAACGGGTATAAACTCGTACGAGTTTGTACAATATGGGCCAAATAGTAGGATTTGATCCGAACTGGTAAGAACAGGTACGAAACCGTACAAAAAGGTATGAACTAGCACGAACTGATTTGATCCGAACTGGTACGAACAGGTACGAAACCGTACAAAATGGTATGAACTAGCACGAACTCAAAAAAACGGTTCGAAATCGTTCCAGTTTATACAATATGGGCCAAATCGTACGATTTGGTCCGAATTGGTACGAAATCACACGAAATGGTACAAAGAGGTACGAAATCGTACGAACGGGTATAAACTCGTACGAGTTTGTACAATATGGGCCAAATTATACGATTTGATCCGAACTGGTACGAACAGGTACGAAATCGTACAAAATGGTATGAACTAGTATGAACTCAAAAAAATGATTCGAAATCGTACCAGTTTATACAGTATGGGATAAATCGTATGATTTGGTCCGAACTGGTACGAAATCACACGAAATGGTATGAAATAGTACAAGCAGGTACGAAATCGTACGGACGGGTACCAACTCGTACAAGTTTGTACAACATGGGTCAAATTGTACAATTTGGTCCGAACTGGTACAAAATCACACGAAATGGTATGAACAGGTACGAATTCGTTCGAAATGGTATGAACTAGTACGAACTCGAAAAAATGGTACGAGATCGTACCAGTTTATATAATATGGGCCATATCGTACGATTTGGTCGGAACTGGTACGAAATCACACGAAATGGTATGAGATGGTACACACAAGGTACGAACTCGTACGAGTATGTACAATATGGGCCAAATTGTACGATTTTGTCTGAAATGGTACAAATAGGTACGAACAGGTACGAACTCGAAAAAATGGTACGAACTCGTATGAGTCTGTACAATATGGGCCAAATGGTACGAACTTGTACGAAATCACACGAAGTGGTATGAAATGGTACAAACAGGTACGAAATCGTACGAACTCGTACGAGTATGTACAATATGGGCCAAATTTCATGATCTGGTCCGAACAGGTACGAAATCACACGAAATGGTGTTAATAGGTACGAAATCATACGAAATGGTATGAACTAGTACGAACTCGAAAAATTGGTACGAAATCGTACCATTTTATACAATATCGGCCAAATCGTACGATTTGGTCCGAACTGGTACGAATTCAAACGAAATGCTGTGAAATGGAACAAGCAGGTACGAAATCGTACGAACGGGTATAAACTCGTACGAGTTTGTACAATATGGGCCAAATAGTAGGATTTGATCCAAACTGGTACGAACAGGTACGAAACCGTACAAAATGGTATGAACTAGTACAAACTCAAAAAAATGGTTCAAAATCGTACCCGTTTATACAATATGGGATAAATCGTACGATTTGGTCCGAACTGGTACGAAATCACACGAAATGGTATGAAATCGTACAAACAGGTACGAAATCCTACGAACAGGTACGAACTCAAAAAAATGGTACGAACCCGTACGAGTATGTACAATATGGGCCAAACCGTACGATTTCGTCCGAACTGGTACGAAATCACACGAAATGGTATGAAATGGTACAAACAGGTACGAAATCGTACGAACTGGTACGAACTCGTACGAGTTTGTACAATATGGGCCAAATCGTACGATTTTGTCTTAACTGGTACGAAATCACACGAAATCGTATGAAATGGTACAAACAGGTACGAAATCGTACGAACTCGTTCGAGTATGTACAAAATGGGCCAAATTGTACGATCTGGTCCGAACAAGTACGAAATCACACGAAATGGTGTTAATAGGTACGAAATGGTATGAACTAGTACGAACTCGATAAAATGGTACGAAATCGTACCAGTTTATACAATATGGGCCAAATCGTACGATTTGGTCCGAACTGGTATGAACTCAAATGAAATGGTATGAAATGGAACAAACAGGTACGAAATCGTACGAACGGGTATAAACTCGTACGAGTTTGTACAATATGGGCCAAATAGTAGGATTTGATCCGAACTGGTAAGAACAGGTACGAAACCGTACAAAAAGTATGAACTAGCACGAACTGATTTGATCCGAACTGGTACGAACAGGTACGAAACCGTACAAAATGGTATGAACTAGCACGAACTCAAAAAAATGGTTCGAAATCGTTCCAGTTTATACAATATGGGCCAAATCGTACGATTTGGTCCGAATTGGTACGAAATCACACGAAATGGTATGAAATGGTACAAAGAGGTACGAAATCGTACGAACGGGTATAAACTCGTACGAGTTTGTACAATATGGGCCAAATTATACGATTTGATCCGAACTGGTACGAACAGGTACGAAATCGTACAAAATGGTATGAACTAGTATGAACTCAAAAAAATGATTCGAAATCGTACCAGTTTATACAGTATGGGATAAATCGTATGATTTGGTCCGAACTGGTACGAAATCACACGAAATGGTATGAAATAGTACAAGCAGGTACGAAATCGTACGGACGGGTACCAACTCGTACAAGTTTGTACAACATGGGTCAAATTGTACAATTTGGTCCGAACTGGTACAAAATCACACGAAATGGTATGAACAGGTACGAAATCGTTCGAAATGGTATGAACTAGTACGAACTCGAAAAAATGGTACGAGATCGTACCAGTTTATATAATATGGGCCATATCGTACGATTTGGTCCGAACTGGTACGAAATCACACGAAATGGTATGAGATGGTACACACAGGTATCAACTCGTACGAGTATGTACAATATGGGCCAAATTGTACGATTTTGTCTGAAATGGTACAAATAGGTACAAAATCATACGAACAGGTACGAACTCGAAAAAATGGTACGAACTCGTATGAGTCTGTACAATATGGGCCAAATGGTACGAACTTGTAAGAAATCACACGAAGTGGTATGAAATGGTACAAACAGGTACGAAATCGTACGAACTCGTACGAGTATGTACAATATGGGCCAAATTTCATGATCTGGTCCGAACAGGTACGAAATCACACGAAATGGTGTTAATAGGTACGAAATCATACGAAATGGTATGAACTAGTACGAACTCGAAAAATTGGTACGAAATCGTACCATTTTATACAATATCGGCCAAATCGTACGATTTGGTCCGAACTGGTACGAATTCAAACGAAATGGTGTGAAATGGAACAAGCAGGTACGAAATCGTACGAACGGGTATAAACTCGTACGAGTTTGTACAATATGGGCCAAATAGTAGGATTTGATCCAAACTGGTACGAACAGGTACGAAACCGTACAAAATGGTATGAACTAGTACAAACTCAAAAAAATGGTTCAAAATCGTACCCGTTTATACAATATGGGATAAATCGTACGATTTGGTCCGAACTGGTACGAAATCACACGAAATGGTATGAAATCGTACAAACAGGTACGAAATCCTACGAACAGGTACGAACTCAAAAAAATGGTACGAACCCGTACGAGTATGTACAATATGGGCCAAACCGTACGATTTCGTCCGAACTGGTACGAAATCACACGAAATGGTATGAAATGGTACAAACAGGTACGAAATCGTACGAACTCGTACGAGTATGTACAATATGGGCCAAATTTCATGATCTGGTCCGAACAGGTACGAAATCACACGAAATGGTGTTAATAGGTACGAAATCATACGAAATGGTATGAACTAGTACGAACTCGAAAAATTGGTACGAAATCGTACCATTTTATACAATATCGGCCAAATCGTACGATTTGGTCCGAACTGGTACGAATTCAAACGAAATGGTGTGAAATGGAACAAACAGGTACGAAATCGTACGAACGGGTATAAACTCGTACGAGTTTGTACAATATGGGCCAAATAGTAGGATTTGATCCAAACTGGTACGAACAGGTACGAAACCGTACAAAATGGTATGAACTAGTACAAACTCAAAAAAAATGGTTCAAAATCGTACCCGTTTATACAATATGGGATAAATCGTACGATTTGGTCCGAACTGGTACGAAATCACACGAAATGGTATGAAATGGTACAAACAGGTACGAAATCCTACGAACAGGTACGAACTCAAAAAAATGGTACGAACCCGTACGAGTATGTACAATATGGGCCAAACCATACGATTTCGTCCAAACTGGTACGAAATCACACGAAATGGTATGAAATGGTACAAACAG
>CM076850.1:60718345-60742519 GCA_039519185.1 Astragalus membranaceus | reverse complement strand
ACCCATATTGTACAGACTCATACGAGTTCGTACCATTTTTTCGAGTTCGTATCTGTTCGTATGATTTCGTACCTATTTGTACCATTTCAGATAAAATCGTACAATTTGGCCCATATTGTACATACTCGTACGAGTTCGTACCTATGTGTACCATCTCATACCATTTCGTGTGATTTCGTACCAGTTCGGACCAAATCGTACGATATGGCCCATATTATATAAACTGGTACGATCTCGTACCATTTTTTCGAGTTCGTACTAGTTCATACCATTTCGAACGATTTCGTACCTGTTCATACCATTTCGTGTGATTTTGTACCAGTTCGGACCAAATTGTACAATTTGACCCATGTTGTTCAAACTTGTACGAGTTGGTACCCGTCCGTACGATTTCGTACCTGCTTGTACTATTTCATACCATTTCGTGTGTTTCGTACCAGTACGGACCAAATCATACGATTTATCCCATACTGTATAAACTGGTACGATTTCGAATCATTTTTTTTGAGTTCATACTAGTTCATACGATTTTGTACGATTTCGTACCTGTTCGTACCAGTTCGGATCAAATCGTATAATTTGGCCCATATTGTACAAACTCGTACGAGTTTATACCCGTTCGTACGATTTCGTACCTCTTTGTACCATTTCATACCATTTCGTGTGATTTCGTACCAATTCGGACCAAATCGTACGATTTGGCCCATATTGTATAAACTGGAACGATTTCGAACCATTTTTTTGAGTTCGTGCTAGTTCATACCATTTTGTACGGTTTCGTACCTGTTCGTACCAGTTCGGATCAAATCAGTTCGTGCTAGTTCATACTTTTTTGTACGGTTTCGTACCTGTTCTTACCAGTTCGGATCAAATCCTACTATTTGGCCCATATTGTACAAACTCGTACGAGTTTATACCCGTTCGTACGATTTCGTACCTGTTTGTTCCATTTCATACCATTTCGTTTGATTTCATACCAGTTCGGACCAAATCGTACGATTTGGCCCATATTGTATAAACTGGTACGATTTCGTACCATTTTATCGAGTTCGTACTAGTTCATACCATTTCGTACGATTTCGTACCTATTAACACCATTTCGTGTGATTTCGTACTTGTTCGGACCAGATCGTACAATTTGGCCCATTTTGTACATACTCGAACGAGTTCGTACGATTTCGTACCTGTTTGTACCATTTCATACGATTTCGTGTGATTTCGTACCAGTTAAGACAAAATCGTACGATTTGGCCCATATTGTACAAACTCGTACGAGTTCGTACCAGTTCGTACGATTTCGTACCTGTTTGTACCATTTCATACCATTTCGTGTGATTTCGTACCAGTTCGGACGAAATCGTACGGTTTGGCCCATATTGTACATACTCGTACGGGTTCGTACCATTTTTTTGAGTTCGTACCTATTCGTTGGATTTCGTACCTGTTTGTACCTATTCATACCATTTCGTGTGATTTCGTACCAGTTCGGACCAAATCGTACGATTTATCCCATATTGTATAAACGGATACGATTTTGAACCATTTTTTTGAGTTTGTACTAGTTCATACCATTTTGTACGGTTTCGTACCTGTTCGTACCAGTTAGGATCAAATCCTACTATTTGGCCCATATTGTACAAACTCGTACGAGTTTATACCCGTTCGTACGATTTCGTACCTGCTTGTTCCATTTCACACCATTTCGTTTGAATTCGTACCAGTTCGGACCAAATCGTACGATTTGGCCGATATTGTATAAAATGGTACGATTTCGTACCAATTTTTCGAGTTCGTACTAGTTCATACCATTTCGTATGATTTCGTACCTATTAACACCATTTCGTGTGATTTCGTACCTGTTCGGACCAGATCATGAAATTTGGCCCATATTGTACATACTCGTACGAGTTCGTACGATTTCGTACCTGTTTGTACCATTTCATACCACTTCGTGTGATTTCGTACAAGTTCGTACCATTTGGCCCATATTGTACAGACTCATACGAGTTCGTACCATTTTTTCGAGTTCGTACCTGTTCGTATGATTTCGTACCTATTTGTACCATTTCAGACAAAATCGTACAATTTGGCCCATATTGTACATACTCGTACGAGTTCGTACCTGTGTGTACCATCTCATACCATTTCGTGTGATTTCGTACCAGTTCGGACCAAATCGTACGATATGGCCCATATTATATAAACTGGTACGATCTCGTACCATTTTTTCGAGTTCGTACTAGTTCATACCATTTCGAACGATTTCGTACCTGTTCATACCATTTCGTGTGATTTTGTACCAGTTCGGACCAAATTGTACAATTTGACCCATGTTGTACAAACTTGTACGAGTTGGTACCCGTCCGTACGATTTCGTACCTGCTTGTACTATTTCATACCATTTCGTGTGATTTCGTACCAGTTCGGACCAAATCATACGATTTATCCCATACTGTATAAACTGGTACGATTTCGAATCATTTTTTTGAGTTCATACTAGTTCATACCATTTTGTACGATTTCGTACCTGTTCGTACCAGTTCGGATCAAATCGTATAATTTGGCCCATATTGTACAAACTCGTACGAGTTTATACCCGTTCGTACGATTTCGTACCTCTTTGTACCATTTCATACCATTTCGTGTGATTTCGTACCAATTCGGACCAAATCGTACGATTTGGCCCATATTGTATAAACTGGAACGATTTCGAACCGTTTTTTTGAGTTCGTGCTAGTTCATACCATTTTGTACGGTTTCGTACCTGTTCGTACCAGTTCGGATCAAATCAGTTCGTGCTAGTTCATACCTTTTTGTACGGTTTCGTACCTGTTCTTACCAGTTCGGATCAAATCCTACTATTTGGCCCATATTGTACAAACTCGTACGAGTTTATACCCGTTCGTACGATTTCGTACCTGTTTGTTCCATTTCATACCATTTCGTTTGATTTCATACCAGTTCGGACCAAATCGTACGATTTGGCCCATATTGTATAAACTGGTACGATTTCGTACCATTTTATCGAGTTCGTACTAGTTCATACCATTTCGTACGATTTCGTACCTATTAACACCATTTCGTGTGATTTCGTACTTGTTCGGACCAGATCGTACAATTTGGCCCATTTTGTACATACTCGAACGAGTTCGTACGATTTCGTACCTGTTTGTACCATTTCATACGATTTCGTGTGATTTCGTACCAGTTAAGACAAAATCGTACGATTTGGCCCATATTGTACAAACTCGTACGAGTTCGTACCAGTTCGTACGATTTCGTACCTGTTTGTACCATTTCATACCATTTCGTGTGATTTCGTACCAGTTCGGACGAAATCGTACGGTTTGGCCCATATTGTACATACTCGTACGGGTTCGTACCATTTTTTTGAGTTCGTACCTGTTCGTAGGATTTCGTACCTGTTTGTACCATTTCATACCATTTCGTGTGATTTCGTACCAGTTCGGACCAAATCGTACGATTTATCCCATATTGTATAAACGGGTACGATTTTGAACCATTTTTTTGAGTTTGTACTAGTTCATACCATTTTGTACGGTTTCGTACCTGTTCGTACCAGTTTGGATCAAATCCTACTATTTGGCCCATATTGTACAAACTCGTACGAGTTTATACCCGTTCGTACGATTTCGTACCTGCTTGTTCCATTTCACAGCCATTTCGTTTGAATTCGTACCAGTTCGGACCAAATCGTACGATTTGGCCGATATTGTATAAAATGGTACGATTTCGTACCAATTTTTCGAGTTCGTACTAGTTCATACCATTTCGTATGATTTCGTACCTATTAACACCATTTCGTGTGATTTCGTACCTGTTCGGACCAGATCATGAAATTTGGCCCATATTGTACATACTCGTACGAGTTCGTACGATTTCGTACCTGTTTGTACCATTTCATACCATTTCGTGTGATTTCGTACAAGTTCGTACCATTTGGCCCATATTGTACAGACTCATACGAGTTCGTACCATTTTTTCGAGTTCGTACCTGTTCGTATGATTTTGTACCTATTTGTACCATTTCAGACAAAATCGTACAATTTGGCCCATATTGTACATACTCGTACGAGTTCGTACCTGTGTGTACCATCTCATACCATTTCGTGTGATTTCGTACCAGTTCGGACCAAATCGTACGATATGGCCCATATTATATAAACTGGTACGATCTCGTACCATTTTTTCGAGTTCGTACTAGTTCATACCATTTCGAACGATTTCGTACCTGTTCATACCATTTCGTGTGATTTTGTACCAGTTCGGACCAAATTGTACAATTTGACCCATGTTGTACAAACTTGTACGAGTTGGTACCCGTCCGTACGATTTCGTACCTGCTTGTACTATTTCATACCATTTCGTGTGATTTCGTACCAGTTCGGACCAAATCATACGATTTATCCCATACTGTATAAACTGGTACGATTTCGAATCATTTTTTTGAGTTCATACTAGTTCATACCATTTTGTACGATTTCGTACCTGTTCGTACCAGTTCGGATCAAATCGTATAATTTGGCCCATATTGTACAAACTCGTACGAGTTTATACCCGTTCGTACGATTTCGTACCTCTTTGTACCATTTCATACCATTTCGTGTGATTTCGTACCAATTCGGACCAAATCGTACGATTTGGCCCATATTGTATAAACTGGAACGATTTCGAACCATTTTTTTGAGTTCGTGCTAGTTCATACCATTTTGTACGGTTTCGTACCTGTTCGTACCAGTTCGGATCAAATCAGTTCGTGCTAGTTCATACTTTTTTGTACGGTTTCGTACCTGTTCTTACCAGTTCGGATCAAATCCTACTATTTGGCCCATATTGTACAAACTCGTACGAGTTTATACCCGTTCGTACGATTTCGTACCTGTTTGTTCCATTTCATACCATTTCGTTTGATTTCATACCAGTTCGGACCAAATCGTACGATTTGGCCCATATTGTATAAACTGGTACGATTTCGTACCATTTTATCGAGTTCGTACTAGTTCATACCATTTCGTACGATTTCGTACCTATTAACACCATTTCGTGTGATTTCGTACTTGTTCGGACCAGATCGTACAATTTGGCCCATTTTGTACATACTCGAACGAGTTCGTACGATTTCGTACCTGTTTGTACCATTTCATACGATTTCGTGTGATTTCGTACCAGTTAAGACAAAATCGTACGATTTGGCCCATATTGTACAAACTCGTACGAGTTCGTACCAGTTCGTACGATTTCGTACCTGTTTGTACCATTTCATACCATTTCGTGTGATTTCGTACCAGTTCGGACGAAATCGTACTGTTTGGCCCATATTGTACATACTCGTACGGGTTCGTACCATTTTTTTGAGTTCGTACCTGTTCGTAGGATTTCGTACCTGTTTGTTCCATTTCATACCATTTCGTGTGATTTCGTACCAGTTCGGACCAAATCGTACGATTTATCCCATATTGTATAAACGGGTACGATTTTGAACCATTTTTTTGAGTTTGTACTAGTTCATACCATTTTGTACGGTTTCGTACCTGTTCGTACCAGTTTGGATCAAATCCTACTATTTGGCCCATATTGTACAAACTCGTACGAGTTTATACCCGTTCGTACGATTTCGTACCTGTTTGTTCCATTTCACACCATTTCGTTTGAATTCGTACCAGTTCGGACCAAATCGTACCATTTGGCCCATATTGTACAGACTCATACGAGTTCGTACCATTTTTTCGAGTTCGTACCTGTTCGTATGATTTTGTACCTATTTGTACCATTTCAGACAAAATCGTACAATTTGGCCCATATTGTACATACTCGTACGAGTTCGTACCTGTGTGTACCATCTCATACCATTTCGTGTGATTTCGTACCAGTTCGGACCAAATCGTACGATATGGCCCATATTATATAAACTGGTACGATCTCGTACCATTTTTTCGAGTTCGTACTAGTTCATACCATTTCGAACGATTTTGTACCTGTTCATACCATTTCGTGTGATTTTGTACCAGTTCGGACCAAATTGTACAATTTGACCCATGTTGTACAAACTTGTACGAGTTGGTACCCGTCCGTACGATTTCGTACCTGCTTGTACTATTTCATACCATTTCGTGTGATTTCGTACCAGTTCGGACCAAATCATACGATTTATCCCATACTGTATAAACTGGTACGATTTCGAATCATTTTTTTGAGTTCATACTAGTTCATACCATTTTGTACGATTTCGTACCTGTTCGTACCAGTTCGGATCAAATCGTATAATTTGGCCCATATTGTACAAACTCGTACGAGTTTATACCCGTTCGTACGATTTCGTACCTCTTTGTACCATTTCATACCATTTCGTGTGATTTCGTACCAATTCGGACCAAATCGTACGATTTGGCCCATATTGTATAAACTGGAACGATTTCGAACCATTTTTTTGAGTTCGTGCTAGTTCATACCATTTTGTACGGTTTCGTACCTGTTCGTACCAGTTCGGATCAAATCAGTTCGTGCTAGTTCATACTTTTTTGTACGGTTTCGTACCTGTTCTTACCAGTTCGGATCAAATCCTACTATTTGGCCCATATTGTACAAACTCGTACGAGTTTATACCCGTTCGTACGATTTCGTACCTGTTTGTTCCATTTCATACCATTTCATTTGAGTTCATACCAGTTCGGACCAAATCGTACGATTTGGCCCATATTGTATAAACTGGTACGATTTCGTACCATTTTATCGAGTTCGTACTAGTTCATACCATTTCGTACGATTTCGTACCTATTAACACCATTTCGTGTGATTTCGTACTTGTTCGGACCAGATCGTACAATTTGGCCCATTTTGTACATACTCGAACGAGTTCGTACGATTTCGTACCTGTTTGTACCATTTCATACGATTTCGTGTGATTTCGTACCAGTTAAGACAAAATCGTACGATTTGGCCCATATTGTACAAACTCGTACGAGTTCGTACCAGTTCGTACGATTTCGTACCTGTTTGTACCATTTCATACCATTTCGTGTGATTTCGTACCAGTTCGGACGAAATCGTACGGTTTGGCCCATATTGTACATACTCGTACGGGTTCGTACCATTTTTTTGAGTTCGTACCTGTTCGTAGGATTTCGTACCTGTTTGTACGATTTCATACCATTTCGTGTGATTTCGTACCAGTTCGGACCAAATCGTACGATTTATCCCATATTGTATAAACGGGTACGATTTTGAACCATTTTTTTGAGTTTGTACTAGTTCATACCATTTTGTACGGTTTCGTACCTGTTCGTACCAGTTTGGATCAAATCCTACTATTTGGCCCATATTGTACAAACTCGTACGAGTTTATACCCGTTCGTACGATTTCGTACCTGCTTGTTCCATTTCACAGCATTTCGTTTGAATTCGTACCAGTTCGGACCAAATCGTACGATTTGGCCGATATTGTATAAAATGGTACGATTTCGTACCAATTTTTCGAGTTCGTACTAGTTCATACCATTTCGTATGATTTCGTACCTATTAACACCATTTCGTGTGATTTCGTACCTGTTCGGACCAGATCATGAAATTTGGCCCATATTGTACATACTCGTACGAGTTCGTACGATTTCGTACCTGTTTGTACCATTTCATACCACTTCGTGTGATTTCGTACAAGTTCGTACCATTTGGCCCATATTGTACAGACTCATACGAGTTCGTACCATTTTTTCGAGTTCGTACCTGTTCGTATGATTTCGTACCTATTTGTACCATTTCAGACAAAATCGTACAATTTGGCCCATATTGTACATACTCGTACGAGTTCGTACCTGTGTGTACCATCTCATACCATTTCGTGTGATTTCGTACCAGTTCGGACCAAATCGTACGATATGGCCCATATTATATAAACTGGTACGATCTCGTACCATTTTTTCGAGTTCGTACTAGTTCATACCATTTCGAACGATTTCGTACCTGTTCATACCATTTCGTGTGATTTTGTACCAGTTCGGACCAAATTGTACAATTTGACCCATGTTGTACAAACTTGTACGAGTTGGTACCCGTCCGTACGATTTCGTACCTGCTTGTACTATTTCATACCATTTCGTGTGATTTCGTACCAGTTCGGACCAAATCATACGATTTATCCCATACTGTATAAACTGGTACGATTTCGAATCATTTTTTTGAGTTCATACTAGTTCATACCATTTTGTACGATTTCGTACCTGTTCGTACCAGTTCGGATCAAATCGTATAATTTGGCCCATATTGTACAAACTCGTACGAGTTTATACCCGTTCGTACGATTTCGTACCTCTTTGTACCATTTCATACCATTTCGTGTGATTTCGTACCAATTCGGACCAAATCGTACGATTTGGCCCATATTGTATAAACTGGAACGATTTCGAACCGTTTTTTTGAGTTCGTGCTAGTTCATACCATTTTGTACGGTTTCGTACCTGTTCGTACCAGTTCGGATCAAATCAGTTCGTGCTAGTTCATACCTTTTTGTACGGTTTCGTACCTGTTCTTACCAGTTCGGATCAAATCCTACTATTTGGCCCATATTGTACAAACTCGTACGAGTTTATACCCGTTCGTACGATTTCGTACCTGTTTGTTCCATTTCATACCATTTCGTTTGATTTCATACCAGTTCGGACCAAATCGTACGATTTGGCCCATATTGTATAAACTGGTACGATTTCGTACCATTTTATCGAGTTCGTACTAGTTCATACCATTTCGTACGATTTCGTACCTATTAACACCATTTCGTGTGATTTCGTACTTGTTCGGACCAGATCGTACAATTTGGCCCATTTTGTACATACTCGAACGAGTTCGTACGATTTCGTACCTGTTTGTACCATTTCATACGATTTCGTGTGATTTCGTACCAGTTAAGACAAAATCGTACGATTTGGCCCATATTGTACAAACTCGTACGAGTTCGTACCAGTTCGTACGATTTCGTACCTGTTTGTACCATTTCATACCATTTCGTGTGATTTCGTACCAGTTCGGACGAAATCGTACGGTTTGGCCCATATTGTACATACTCGTACGGGTTCGTACCATTTTTTTGAGTTCGTACCTGTTCGTAGGATTTCGTACCTGTTTGTACGATTTCATACCATTTCGTGTGATTTCGTACCAGTTCGGACCAAATCGTACGATTTATCCCATATTGTATAAACGGGTACGATTTTGAACCATTTTTTTGAGTTTGTACTAGTTCATACCATTTTGTACGGTTTCGTACCTGTTCGTACCAGTTTGGATCAAATCCTACTATTTGGCCCATATTGTACAAACTCGTACGAGTTTATACCCGTTCGTACGATATCGTACCTGCTTGTTCCATTTCACAGCATTTCGTTTGAATTCGTACCAGTTCGGACCAAATCGTACGATTTGGCCGATATTGTATAAAATGGTACGATTTCGTACCAATTTTTCGAGTTCGTACTAGTTCATCCCATTTCGTATGATTTCGTACCTATTAACACCATTTCGTGTGATTTCGTACCTGTTCGGACCAGATCATGAAATTTGGCCCATATTGTACATACTCGTACGAGTTCGTACGATTTCGTACCTGTTTGTACCATTTCATACCACTTCGTGTGATTTCGTACAAGTTCGTACCATTTGGCCCATATTGTACAGACTCATACGAGTTCGTACCATTTTTTCGAGTTCGTACCTATTCGTACCTATTTGTACCATTTCAGACAAAATCGTACAATTTGGCCCATATTGTACATACTCGTACGAGTTCGTACCTGTGTGTACCATCTCATACCATTTCGTGTGATTTCGTACCAGTTCCGACCAAATCGTACGATATGGCCCATATTATATAAACTGGTACGATCTCGTACCATTTTTTCGAGTTCGTACTAGTTCATACCATTTCGAACGATTTCGTACCTGTTCATACCATTTCGTGTGATTTTGTACCAGTTCGGACCAAATTGTACAATTTGACCCATGTTGTACAAACTTGTACGAGTTGGTACCCGTCCGTACGATTTCGTAGCTGCTTGTACTATTTCATACCATTTCGTGTGATTTCGTACCAGTTCGGACCAAATCATACGATTTATCCCATACTGTATAAACTGGTACGATTTCGAATCATTTTTTTGAGTTCATACTAGTTCATACCATTTTGTACGATTTCGTACCTGTTCGTACCAGTTCGGATCAAATCGTATAATTTGGCCCATATTGTACAAACTCGTACGAGTTTATACCCGTTCGTACGATTTCGTACCTCTTTGTACCATTTCATACCATTTCGTGTGATTTCGTACCAATTCGGACCAAATCGTACGATTTGGCCCATATTGTATAAACTGGAACGATTTCGAACCGTTTTTTTGAGTTCGTGCTAGTTCATACCATTTTGTACGGTTTCGTACCTGTTCGTACCAGTTCGGATCAAATCAGTTCGTGCTAGTTCATACCTTTTTGTACGGTTTCGTACCTGTTCTTACCAGTTCGGATCAAATCCTACTATTTGGCCCATATTGTACAAACTCGTACGAGTTTATACCCGTTCGTACGATTTCGTACCTGTTTGTTCCATTTCATACCATTTCGTTTGATTTCATACCAGTTCGGACCAAATCGTACGATTTGGCCCATATTGTATAAACTGGTACGATTTCGTACCATTTTATCGAGTTCGTACTAGTTCATACCATTTCGTACGATTTCGTACCTATTAACACCATTTCGTGTGATTTCGTACTTGTTCGGACCAGATCGTACAATTTGGCCCATTTTGTACATACTCGAACGAGTTCGTACGATTTCGTACCTGTTTGTACCATTTCATACGATTTCGTGTGATTTCGTACCAGTTAAGACAAAATCGTACGATTTGGCCCATATTGTACAAACTCGTACGAGTTCGTACCAGTTCGTACGATTTCGTACCTGTTTGTACCATTTCATACCATTTCGTGTGATTTCGTACCAGTTCGGACGAAATCGTACGGTTTGGCCCATATTGTACATACTCGTACGGGTTCGTACCATTTTTTTGAGTTCGTACCTGTTCGTAGGATTTCGTACCTGTTTGTACCTATTTCATACCATTTCGTGTGATTTCGTACCAGTTCGGACCAAATCGTACGATTTATCCCATATTGTATAAACGGGTACGATTTTGAACCATTTTTTTGAGTTTGTACTAGTTCATACCATTTTGTACGGTTTCGTACCTGTTCGTACCAGTTTGGATCAAATCCTACTATTTGGCCCATATTGTACAAACTCGTACGAGTTTATACCCGTTCGTACGATTTCGTACCTGCTTGTTCCATTTCACAGCATTTCGTTTGAATTCGTACCAGTTCGGACCAAATCGTACGATTTGGCCGATATTGTATAAAATGGTACGATTTCGTACCAATTTTTCGAGTTCGTACTAGTTCATACCATTTCGTATGATTTCGTACCTATTAACACCATTTCGTGTGATTTCGTACCTGTTCGGACCAGATCATGAAATTTGGCCCATATTGTACATACTCGTACGAGTTCGTACGATTTCGTACCTGTTTGTACCATTTCATACCACTTCGTGTGATTTCGTACAAGTTCGTACCATTTGGCCCATATTGTACAGACTCATACGAGTTCGTACCATTTTTTCGAGTTCGTACCTGTTCGTATGATTTTGTACCTATTTGTACCATTTCAGACAAAATCGTACAATTTGGCCCATATTGTACATACTCGTACGAGTTCGTACCTGTGTGTACCATCTCATACCATTTCGTGTGATTTCGTACCAGTTCGGACCAAATCGTACGATATGGCCCATATTATATAAACTGGTACGATGTCGTACCATTTTTTCGAGTTCGTACTAGTTCATACCATTTCGAACGATTTCGTACCTGTTCATACCATTTCGTGTGATTTTGTACCAGTTCGGACCAAATTGTACAATTTGACCCATGTTTGTACAAACTTGTACGAGTTCGTACCCGTCCGTACGATTTCGTACCTGCTTGTACTATTTCATACCATTTCGTGTGATTTCGTACCAGTTCGGACCAAATCATACGATTTATCCCATACTGTATAAACTGGTACGATTTCGAATCATTTTTTTGAGTTCATACTAGTTCATACCATTTTGTACGATTTCGTACCTGTTCGTACCAGTTCGGATCAAATCGTATAATTTGGCCCATATTGTACAAACTCGTACGAGTTTATACCCGTTCGTACGATTTCGTACCTCTTTGTACCATTTCATACCATTTCGTGTGATTTCGTACCAATTCGGACCAAATCGTATGATTTGGCCCATATTGTATAAAATGGAACGATTTCGAACCATTTTTTTGAGTTCGTGCTAGTTCATACCATTTTGTATGGTTTCGTACCTGTTCGTACCAGTTCGGATCAAATCAGTTCGTGCTAGTTCATACCTTTTTGTATGGTTTCGTACCTGTTCTTACCAGTTCGGATCAAATCCTACTATTTGGCCCATATTGTACAAACTCGTACGAGTTTATACCCGTTCGTACGATTTCGTACCTGTTTGTTCCATTTCATACCATTTCGTTTGATTTCATACCAGCTCGGACGAAATCGTACGATTTGTCCCATATTGTATAAACTGGTACGATTTCGTACCATTTTATCGAGTTCGTACTAGTTCATACCATTTCGTACGATTTCGTACCTGTTCATACCATTTCGTGTGATTTCGTACCATTTTATCGAGTTCGTACTAGTTCATACCATTTCGTATGATTTCGTACCTATTAACACCATTTCGTGTGATTTCGTACTTGTTCGGACCAGATCGTACAATTTTACCCATTTTGTACATACTCGAACGAGTTCGTACGATTTCGTACCTGTTTGTACCATTTCATACGAATTCGTGTGATTTCGTACCAACTAAGACAAAATCGTACGATTTGGCCCATATTGTACAAACTCGTACGAGTTCGTACCAGTTCGTACGATTTCGTACCTGTTTGTACCATTTCATACCATTTCGTGTGATTTCGTACCAGTTTGGACGAAATCGTACTGTTTGGCCCATATTGTACATACTCGTACGGGTTCGTACCATTTTTTTGAGTTCGTACCTGTTCGTAGGATTTCGTACCTGTTTGTTCCATTTCATACCATTTCGTGTGATTTCGTACCAGTTCGGACCAAATCGTACGATTTATCCCATATTGTATAAACGGGTACGATTTTGAACCATTTTTTTGAGTTTGTACTAGTTCATACCATTTTGTACGGTTTCGTACCTGTTCGTACCAGTTTGGATCAAATCCTACTATTTGGCCCATATTGTACAAACTCGTACGAGTTTATACCCGTTCGTACGATTTCGTACCTGTTTGTTCCATTTCACACCATTTCGTTTGAATTCGTACCAGTTCGGACCAAATCGTACCATTTGGCCCATATTGTACAGACTCATACGAGTTCGTACCATTTTTTCGAGTTCGTACCTGTTCGTATGATTTTGTACCTATTTGTACCATTTCAGACAAAATCGTACAATTTGGCCCATATTGTACATACTCGTACGAGTTCGTACCTGTGTGTACCATCTCATACCATTTCGTGTGATTTCGTACCAGTTCGGACCAAATCGTACGATATGGCCCATATTATATAAACTGGTACGATCTCGTACCATTTTTTCGAGTTCGTACTAGTTCATACCATTTCGAACGATTTTGTACCTGTTCATACCATTTCGTGTGATTTTGTACCAGTTCGGACCAAATTGTACAATTTGACCCATGTTGTACAAACTTGTACGAGTTGGTACCCGTCCGTACGATTTCGTACCTGCTTGTACTATTTCATACCATTTCGTGTGATTTCGTACCAGTTCGGACCAAATCATACGATTTATCCCATACTGTATAAACTGGTACGATTTCGAATCATTTTTTTGAGTTCATACTAGTTCATACCATTTTGTACGATTTCGTACCTGTTCGTACCAGTTCGGATCAAATCGTATAATTTGGCCCATATTGTACAAACTCGTACGAGTTTATACCCGTTCGTACGATTTCGTACCTCTTTGTACCATTTCATACCATTTCGTGTGATTTCGTACCAATTCGGACCAAATCGTACGATTTGGCCCATATTGTATAAACTGGAACGATTTCGAACCATTTTTTTGAGTTCGTGCTAGTTCATACCATTTTGTACGGTTTCGTACCTGTTCGTACCAGTTCGGATCAAATCAGTTCGTGCTAGTTCATACTTTTTTGTACGGTTTCGTACCTGTTCTTACCAGTTCGGATCAAATCCTACTATTTGGCCCATATTGTACAAACTCGTACGAGTTTATACCCGTTCGTACGATTTCGTACCTGTTTGTTCCATTTCATACCATTTCATTTGAGTTCATACCAGTTCGGACCAAATCGTACGATTTGGCCCATATTGTATAAACTGGTACGATTTCGTACCATTTTATCGAGTTCGTACTAGTTCATACCATTTCGTACGATTTCGTACCTATTAACACCATTTCGTGTGATTTCGTACTTGTTCGGACCAGATCGTACAATTTGGCCCATTTTGTACATACTCGAACGAGTTCGTACGATTTCGTACCTGTTTGTACCATTTCATACGATTTCGTGTGATTTCGTACCAGTTAAGACAAAATCGTACGATTTGGCCCATATTGTACAAACTCGTACGAGTTCGTACCAGTTCGTACGATTTCGTACCTGTTTGTACCATTTCATACCATTTCGTGTGATTTCGTACCAGTTCGGACGAAATCGTACGGTTTGGCCCATATTGTACATACTCGTACGGGTTCGTACCATTTTTTTGAGTTCGTACCTGTTCGTAGGATTTCGTACCTGTTTGTACGATTTCATACCATTTCGTGTGATTTCGTACCAGTTCGGACCAAATCGTACGATTTATCCCATATTGTATAAACGGGTACGATTTTGAACCATTTTTTTGAGTTTGTACTAGTTCATACCATTTTGTACGGTTTCGTACCTGTTCGTACCAGTTTGGATCAAATCCTACTATTTGGCCCATATTGTACAAACTCGTACGAGTTTATACCCGTTCGTACGATTTCGTACCTGCTTGTTCCATTTCACAGCATTTCGTTTGAATTCGTACCAGTTCGGACCAAATCGTACGATTTGGCCGATATTGTATAAAATGGTACGATTTCGTACCAATTTTTCGAGTTCGTACTAGTTCATACCATTTCGTATGATTTCGTACCTATTAACACCATTTCGTGTGATTTCGTACCTGTTCGGACCAGATCATGAAATTTGGCCCATATTGTACATACTCGTACGAGTTCGTACGATTTCGTACCTGTTTGTACCATTTCATACCACTTCGTGTGATTTCGTACAAGTTCGTACCATTTGGCCCATATTGTACAGACTCATACGAGTTCGTACCATTTTTTCGAGTTCGTACCTGTTCGTACCTATTTGTACCATTTCAGACAAAATCGTACAATTTGGCCCATATTGTACATACTCGTACGAGTTCGTACCTGTGTGTACCATCTCATACCATTTCGTGTGATTTCGTACCAGTTCCGACCAAATCGTACGATATGGCCCATATTATATAAACTGGTACGATCTCGTACCATTTTTTCGAGTTCGTACTAGTTCATACCATTTCGAACGAATTCGTACCTGTTCATACCATTTCGTGTGATTTTGTACCAGTTCGGACCAAATTGTACAATTTGACCCATGTTGTACAAACTTGTACGAGTTGGTACCCGTCCGTACGATTTCGTACCTGCTTGTACTATTTCATACCATTTCGTGTGATTTCGTACCAGTTCGGACCAAATCATACGATTTATCCCATACTGTATAAACTGGTACGATTTCGAATCATTTTTTTGAGTTCATACTAGTTCATACCATTTTGTACGATTTCGTACCTGTTCGTACCAGTTCGGATCAAATCGTATAATTTGGCCCATATTGTACAAACTCGTACGAGTTTATACCCGTTCGTACGATTTCGTACCTCTTTGTACCATTCTTCGTGTGATTTCGTACCAATTCGGACCAAATCGTACGATTTGGCCCATATTGTATAAACTGGAACGATTTCGAACCGTTTTTTTGAGTTCGTGCTAGTTCATACCATTTTGTACGGTTTCGTACCTGTTCGTACCAGTTCGGATCAAATCAGTTCGTGCTAGTTCATACCTTTTTGTACGGTTTCGTACCTGTTCTTACCAGTTCGGATCAAATCCTACTATTTGGCCCATATTGTACAAACTCGTACGAGTTTATACCCGTTCGTACGATTTCGTACCTGTTTGTTCCATTTCATACCATTTCGTTTGATTTCATACCAATTCGGACCAAATCGTACGATTTGGCCCATATTGGATAAACTGGAACGATTTCGAACCGTTTTTTTGAGTTCGTGCTAGTTCATACCATTTTGTACGGTTTCGTACCTGTTCGTACCAGTTCGGATCAAATCAGTTCGTGCTAGTTCATATTTTTGTACGGTTTCGTACCATTCTTACCAGTTCGGATCAAATCCTACTATGGCCCATATTGTACAAACTCGTACGAGTTTACCCGTTCGTACGATTTCGTACCTGCTTGTTCCATTTCACACCATTTCTTTTGAATTCGTACCAGTTCGGACCAAATCGTACGATTTGGCCGATATTGTATAAAATGGTACGATTTCGTACCAATTTTTCGAGTTCGTACAAGTTCATACCATTTCGTATGATTTCGTACCTATTAACACCATTTCGTGTGATTTCTTACCTGTTCGGACCAGATCATGAAATTTGGCCCATATTGTACATACTCGTACGAGTTCGTACGATTTCGTACCTGTTTGTACCATTTCATACCACTTCGTGTGATTTCGTACAAGTTCGTACCATTTGGCCCATATTGTACAGACTCATACGAGTTCGTACCATTTTTTCGAGTTCGTACCTGTTCGTATGATTTTGTACCTATTTGTACCATTTCAGACAAAATCGTACAATTTGGCCCATATTGTACATACTCGTACGAGTTCGTACCTGTGTGTACCATCTCATACCATTTCGTGTGATTTCGTACCAGTTCGGACCAAATCGTACGATATGGCCCATATTATATAAACTGGTACGATCTCGTACCATTTTTTCGAGTTCGTACTAGTTCATACCATTTCGAACGATTTCGTACCTGTTCATACCATTTCGTGTGATTTTGTACCAGTTCGGACCAAATTGTACAATTTGACCCATGTTGTACAAACTTGTACGAGTTGGTACCCGTCCGTACGATTTCGTACCTGCTTGTACTATTTCATACCATTTCGTGTGATTTCGTACCAGTTCGGACCAAATCATACGATTTATCCCATACTGTATAAACTGGTACGATTTCGAATCATTTTTTTGAGTTCATACTAGTTCATACCATTTTGTACGATTTCGTACCTGTTCGTACCAGTTCGGATCAAATCGTATAATTTGGCCCATATTGTACAAACTCGTACGAGTTTATACCCGTTCGTACGATTTCGTACCTCTTTGTACCATTTCATACCATTTCGTGTGATTTCGTACCAATTCGGACCAAATCGTACGATTTGGCCCATATTGTATAAACTGGAACGATTTCGAACCATTTTTTTGAGTTCGTGCTAGTTCATACCATTTTGTACGGTTTCGTACCTGTTCGTACCAGTTCGGATCAAATCAGTTCGTGCTAGTTCATACTTTTTTGTACGGTTTCGTACCTGTTCTTACCAGTTCGGATCAAATCCTACTATTTGGCCCATATTGTACAAACTCGTACGAGTTTATACCCGTTCGTACGATTTCGTACCTGTTTGTTCCATTTCATACCATTTCGTTTGAGTTCATACCAGTTCGGACCAAATCGTACGATTTGGCCCATATTGTATAAACTGGTACGATTTCGTACCATTTTATCGAGTTCGTACTAGTTCATACCATTTCGTACGATTTCGTACCTATTAACACCATTTCGTGTGATTTCGTACTTGTTCGGACCAGATCGTACAATTTGGCCCATTTTGTACATACTCGAACGAGTTCGTACGATTTCGTACCTGTTTGTACCATTTCATACGATTTCGTGTGATTTCGTACCAGTTAAGACAAAATCGTACGATTTGGCCCATATTGTACAAACTCGTACGAGTTCGTACCAGTTCGTACGATTTCGTACCTGTTTGTACCATTTCATACCATTTCGTGTGATTTCGTACCAGTTCGGACGAAATCGTACGGTTTGGCCCATATTGTACATACTCGTACGGGTTCGTACCATTTTTTTGAGTTCGTACCTGTTCGTAGGATTTCGTACCTGTTTGTACCGATTTCATACCATTTCGTGTGATTTCGTACCAGTTCGGACCAAATCGTACGATTTATCCCATATTGTATAAACGGGTACGATTTTGAACCATTTTTTTGAGTTTGTACTAGTTCATACCATTTTGTACGGTTTCGTACCTGTTCGTACCAGTTTGGATCAAATCCTACTATTTGGCCCATATTGTACAAACTCGTACGAGTTTATACCCGTTCGTACGATTTCGTACCTGCTTGTTCCATTTCACAGCATTTCGTTTGAATTCGTACCAGTTCGGACCAAATCGTACGATTTGGCCGATATTGTATAAAATGGTACGATTTCGTACCAATTTTTCGAGTTCGTACTAGTTCATACCATTTCGTATGATTTCGTACCTATTAACACCATTTCGTGTGATTTCGTACCTGTTCGGACCAGATCATGAAATTTGGCCCATATTGTACATACTCGTACGAGTTCGTACGATTTCGTACCTGTTTGTACCATTTCATACCACTTCGTGTGATTTCGTACAAGTTCGTACCATTTGGCCCATATTGTACAGACTCATACGAGTTCGTACCATTTTTTCGAGTTCGTACCTGTTCGTACCTATTTGTACCATTTCAGACAAAATCGTACAATTTGGCCCATATTGTACATACTCGTACGAGTTCGTACCTGTGTGTACCATCTCATACCATTTCGTGTGATTTCGTACCAGTTCGACCAAATCGTACGATATGGCCCATATTATATAAACTGGTACGATCTCGTACCATTTTTTCGAGTTCGTACTAGTTCATACCATTTCGAACGAATTCGTACCTGTTCATACCATTTCGTGTGATTTTGTACCAGTTCGGACCAAATTGTACAATTTGACCCATGTTGTACAAACTTGTACGAGTTGGTACCCGTCCGTACGATTTCGTACCTGCTTGTACTATTTCATACCATTTCGTGTGATTTCGTACCAGTTCGGACCAAATCATACGATTTATCCCATACTGTATAAACTGGTACGATTTCGAATCATTTTTTTGAGTTCATACTAGTTCATACCATTTTGTACGATTTCGTACCTGTTCGTACCAGTTCGGATCAAATCGTATAATTTGGCCCATATTGTACAAACTCGTACGAGTTTATACCCGTTCGTACGATTTCGTACCTCTTTGTACCATTTCGTGTGATTTCGTACCAATTCGGACCAAATCGTACGATTTGGCCCATATTGTATAAACTGGAACGATTTCGAACCATTTTTTTGAGTTCGTGCTAGTTCATACCATTTTGTACGGTTTCGTACCTGTTCGTACCAGTTCGGATCAAATCAGTTCGTGCTAGTTCATACCTTTTTGTACGGTTTCGTACCTGTTCTTACCAGTTCGGATCAAATCCTACTATTTGGCCCATATTGTACAAACTCGTACGAGTTTATACCCGTTCGTACGATTTCGTACCTGTTTGTTCCATTTCATACCATTTCGTTTGATTTCATACCAATTCGGACCAAATCGTACGATTTGGCCCATATTGGATAAACTGGAACGATTTCGAACCGTTTTTTTGAGTTCGTGCTAGTTCATACCATTTTGTACGGTTTCGTACCTGTTCGTACCAGTTCGGATCAAATCAGTTCGTGCTAGTTCATACCTTTTTGTACGGTTTCGTACCTGTTCTTACCAGTTCGGATCAAATCCTACTATTTGGCCCATATTGTACAAACTCGTACGAGTTTATACCCGTTTCGTACGATTTCGTACCTGCTTGTTCCATTTCACACCATTTCGTTTGAATTCGTACCAGTTCGGACCAAATCGTACGATTTGGCCGATATTGTATAAAATGGTACGATTTCGTACCAATTTTTCGAGTTCGTACAAGTTCATACCATTTCGTATGATTTCGTACCTATTAACACCATTTCGTGTGATTTCTTACCTGTTCGGACCCAGATCATGAAATTTGGCCCATATTGTACATACTCGTACGAGTTCGTACGATTTCGTACCTGTTTGTACCATTTCATACCATTTCATGTGATTTCGTACAAGTTCGTACCATTTGACCCATATTGTACAGACTCATACGAGTTCGTACCATTTTTTCGAGTTCGTATCTGTTCGTATGATTTCGTACCTATTTGTACCATTTCATATAAAATCGTACAATTTGGCCCATATTGTACATACTCGTACGAGTTCGTACCTATGTGTACCATCTCATACCATTTCGTGTGATTTCATACCAGTTCGGACCAAATCGTACGATATGGCCCATATTATATAAACTGGTACGATCTCGTACCATTTTTTCGAGTTCGTACTAGTTCATACCATTTCGAACGATTTCGTACCTGTTCATACCATTTCGTGTGATTTTGTACCAGTTCGGACCAAATTGTACAATTTGACCCATGTTGTTCAAACTTGTACGAGTTGGTACCCCGTCCGTAACGATTTCGTACCTCTTTGTACCATTCGTACCATTTCATACATTTCGTGTGATTTCGTACCAATTCGGACCAAATCGTACGATTTGGCCCATATTGTATAAACTGGAACGATTTTCGAACCATTTTTTTGAGTTCGTGCTAGTTCATACTATTTTGTACGGTTTCGTACCTGTTCGTACCAGTTCGGATCAAATCAGTTCGTGCTAGTTCATACTTTTTTGTACGGTTTCGTACCTGTTCTTACCAGTTCGGATCAAATCCTACTATTTGGCCTATATTGTACAAACTCGTACGAGTTTATACCCCGTTCGTACGATTTCGTACCTGTTTGTTCCATTTCATACCATTTCGTTTGATTTCATACCAGTTCGGACCAAATCGTACGATTTGGCCCATATTGTATAAACTGGTACGATTTCGTACCATTTTATCGAGTTCGTACTAGTTCATACCATTTCGTACGATTTCGTACCTATTAACACCATTTCGTGTGATTTCGTACTTGTTCGGACCAGATCGTACAATTTGGCCCATTTTGTACATACTCGAACGAGTTCGTACGATTTCGTACCTGTTTGTACCATTTCATACGATTTCGTGTGATTCCGTACCAGTTAAGACAAAATCGTACGATTTGGCCCATATTGTACAAACTCGTACGAGTTCGTACCAGTTCGTACGATTTCGTACCTGTTTGTACCATTTCATACCATTTCGTGTGATTTCGTACCAGTTCGGACGAAATCGTACGGTTTGGCCCCATATTGTACATACTCGTACGGGTTCGTACCATTTTTTTGAGTTCGTACCTGTTCGTAGGATTTCGTACCTGTTTGTACCTATTCATACCATTTCGTGTGATTTCGTACCAGTTCGGACCAAATCGTACGATTTATCCCATATTGTATAAACGGGTTTCATACCATTTTGTACGGTTTCGTACCTGTTCGTACCAGTTAGGATCAAATCCTACTATTTGGCCCATATTGTACAAACTCGTACGAGTTTATACCCGTTCGTACGATTTCGTACCTGCTTGTTCCATTTCACACCATTTCGTTTGAATTCGTACCAGTTCGGACCAAATCGTACGATTTGGCCGATATTGTATAAAAATGGTACGATTTCGTACCAATTTTTCGAGTTCGTACTAGTTCATACCATTTCGTATGATTTCGTACCTATTAACACCATTTCGTGTGATTTCGTACCTGTTCGGACCAGATCATGAAATTTGGCCCATATTGTACATACTCGTACGAGTTCGTACGATTTCGTACCTGTTTGTACCATTTCATACCACTTCGTGTGATTTCTTACAAGTTCGTACCATTTGGCCCATATTGTACAGACTCATACGAGTTCGTACCATTTTTTCGAGTTCGTACCTGTTCGTATGATTTTGTACCTATTTGTACCATTTCAGACAAAATCGTACAATTTGGCCCATATTGTACATACTCGTACGAGTTGATACCTGTGTGTACCATCTCATACCATTTCGTGTGATTTCGTACCAGTTCGGACCAAATCGTACGATATGGCCCATATTATATAAACTGGTACGATCTCGTACCATTTTTTCGAGTTCGTACTAGTTCATACCATTTCGAACGATTTCGTACCTGTTCATACCATTTCGTGTGATTTTGTACCAGTTCGGACCAAATTGTACAATTTGACCCATGTTGTACAAACTTGTACGAGTTGGTACCCGTCCGTACGATTTCGTACCTGCTTGTACTATTTCATACCATTTCGTGTGTTTTCGTACCAGTTCGGACCAAATCATACGATTTATCCCATACTGTATAAACTGGTACGATTTCGAATCATTTTTTTGAGTTCATACTAGTTCATACCATTTTGTACGATTTCGTACCTGTTCGTACCAGTTCGGATCAAATCGTATAATTTGGCCCATATTGTACAAACTCGTACGAGTTTATACCCGTTCGTACGATTTCGTACCTCTTTGTACCATTTCATACCATTTCGTGTGATTTCGTACCAATTCGGACCAAATCGTACGATTTGGCCCATATTGTATAAACTGGAACGATTTCGAACCGTTTTTTTGAGTTCGTGCTAGTTCATACCATTTTGTACGGTTTCGTACCTGTTCGTACCAGTTCGGATCAAATCAGTTCGTGCTAGTTCATACTTTTTGTACGGTTTCGTACCTGTTCTTACCAGTTCGGATCAAATCCTACTATTTGGCCCATATTGTACAAACTCGTACGAGTTTATACCCGTTCGTACGATTTCGTACCTGTTTGTTCCATTTCATACCATTTCGTTTGATTTCATACCAGTTCGGACCAAATCGTACGATTTGGCCCATATTGTATAAACTGGTACGATTTCGTACCATTTTATCGAGTTCGTACTAGTTCATACCATTTCGTACGATTTCGTACCTATTAACACCATTTCGTGTGATTTCGTACTTGTTCGGACCAGATCGTACAATTTGGCCCATTTTGTACATACTCGAACGAGTTCGTACGATTTCGTACCTGTTTGTACCATTTCATACGATTTCGTGTGATTTCGTACCAGTTAAGACAAAATCGTACGATTTGGCCCATATTGTACAAACTCGTACGAGTTCGTACCAGTTCGTACGATTTCGTACCTGTTTGTACCATTTCATACCATTTCGTGTGATTTCGTACCAGTTTGGACGAAATCGTATGGTTTGGCCCATATTGTACATACTCGTACGGGTTCGTACCATTTTTTTGAGTTCGTACCTGTTCGTAGGATTTCGTACCTGTTTGTACCATTTCATACCATTTCGTGTGATTTCGTACCAGTTCGGACCAAATCGTACGATTTATCCCATATTGTATAAACGGGTACGATTTTGAACCATTTTTTTTGAGTTTGTACTAGTTCATACCATTTTGTACGGTTTCGTACCTGTTCGTACCAGTTTGGATCAAATCCTACTATTTGGCCCATATTGTACAAACTCGTACGAGTTTATACCCGTTCGTACGATTTCGTACCTGTTTGTTCCATTTCACACCATTTCGTTTGAATTCGTACCAGTTCGGACCAAATCGTACGATTTGGCCGATATTGTATAAAATGGTACGATTTCGTACCAATTTTTCGAGTTCGTACTAGTTCATACCATTTCGTATGATTTCGTACCTATTAACACCATTTCGTTGATTTCGTACCTGTTCGGACCAGATCATGAAATTTGGCCCATACTTGTACATACTCGTACGAGTTCGTACGATTTCGTACCTGTTTGTTACCATTTCATACCATTTCGTGTGATTTCGTACAAGTTCGTACCATTTT